>QNGE01007267.1:0-20979 GCA_008508345.1 Paragonimus westermani | reverse complement strand
CATTGACTAAAAACTCAGTCCGTTCAATCTCCGGACAACACCATTCAAGCATCAGGACGTTGACGGGAGCAGGCCTTCATCAAGTTCCGGGTTTAGAATTAAAATTGATTTGTTTGTTTGAGTAGCGCGCAGCGCGCAGGCGCCTGGTTCGGTTCTCCCGGTGTGTCACTCGATGGGCTTCGGTGACTTGAGGTCTGCGGCTGGTCTTGGTGCTTTGGACGGTTTCCTGCTTAGTAGGAGTTACATCGAAGGGTGAGATCTGTTGTAGTGCTACTCGTGTGTGTAACCGTCACACTCGTGACCCCACTTTGTGCGACGTGGGGATGCCGGGAACAGCGTTCTTCAGAATTAGGGGTTCCAACGATAATCCTGTAAGAGCGGGTAACTGAAACAAGCGTGATTCAGGAGATCAATAAAACATGCGCACCACCTACACAAACTGAAACCGAAATGGCGTCGACAGCACGCTGCGGTACGATCGCACTCTGCAAAATCTACACACATGTTTCGGATAATGTGTTCTAATGTTTCACGAAACACTTGAAACTTCTATCTTGGCTCTCGAATCGCTGGTTCCAGCTTGCTTCGGCCCTGTAACAACACACCAGCGAGCTCCACAATGGCCTCGCATCGAATATTTTAAGTGACTGGCTCACGTCACCCAGAGTAACAGTGTAGCGGTCTGGAGATTTCACCGGCCTGCCTGCGGTATGATGTGTGAAATGGTCCCAAACCTCACAGTTGCATATTGTAGCTGGGCTACTAAGGAAGTTCGCATGATGCACGCTGCCCGATTGGTTGTCTGCATGTCACGTGACTGTGTAGCGAACCTGAAGGACGCACGTGTCACATTCTTCCGGTTTACTCGCTCGTAGACCTCCGGTCCCTAGCCCCTTTAGCTAATTCGCGCGTCGGTGCCGTTTATAGCGCTATCAGAGTCCACTTGTACATTTCGTCGAATAAACATTTGGTCTCCCTCCTCAACGGCCTTTTGCTTTTCGCGTCTGATAAGTGCGTACGTGGTGAAAAGCGACTTAGTGCACTAAAACGGCTCAGGTCATCCATAACAATAAATTATCTAATCAAGTTAATTCAAGATCGGAATCGGGTATAATGTTGCGACAATTCACAGGTGACAACTTTGAGATAGTAGAAAATACACTGTTAAATCTGAGCAAGGTAACATGATAGACTACCACAATTCTAAATTTACTCAACGTAACTTGGATCAAATTCGAATAGCGCGGTAGTCTTTTGGAAGGCTATTTGCAAGCGTGGTTCAATAGCCCAGTAAAAAGTGGACACGAGTTGGACAATTAGAAGCCAAAGTGTTATCAGCAACACTGCAGCATGCTGCGTTACAAAGTTGAAAATCGAATGTGGTGCTCGTTTGTCTATCCGCTGAAACGCTCTGAAGGCAACTAGAGACATTTTTAGACTTCCAAGGTTAAAAATCGGGTAACTTATGAAATATGGACATAAGCATTTGGTTTTTCTAGTTCGACATCCGAACTGTTATTGAGACCTGTTAGTGCTTAAGGCTCCTATCACAAAGTGTTCAGCCTTGTCAACGAATTCGCACCAAGCCAACATGTAGTCTGGCCATCAGATCCCCCAATTGGTCGGATAGACTGAACGCTGGACCCCAGCAGAGCTGTTCACGGCGGCAACACTACAAACGTGCCGCCTGCAGCACTACTCTGGAAGAGTGATCAACTATCCTGTCTTGATAAAACGGGCATACAAAGTGTAACTTCCCCACCGACCTGACTACAAAACACAGTGACGGAAGCTGATAGAATGACCTGGCCCCTCAAGTTCCGTACAGACATCGACAGTCTGTGGAAAAACTACAGTGCCAACCTCCGTGTTCTTGCAGATAGGAACGTCCCAAAGAACCAAGTCGGACGATATGGTCGGAAGCCATGGACCTGCCCCATACTTGAGAGGGTTTGCCAACGTAGGTGTATGGCTTGGAAAGTATGTACCCGGAGGAAAGGGTTGAAGGGCACCATGATATAGAACAGATCTCGAAACGAATCAATCCAGTTAGCAAGCGATGCTTGTCTGGTTTCTGAACTCAACCTAGCACGCGACATCGAACAGAAGCCCATTGGCTGTACGGTTCCGCTCCGTCCATGTCCTCTCTAAGAAGGGAAATTGGGACCACACTTTTCCATAGCGTAGAGGTTATATCGGTTGATATAGCCGCGGCGTTTATGAAGCTGTTTCATAGTGTTTATTGCACTTGAAAGTCAATATGTGTCCGAAAGTTACGCCTCGCAAAGCTGGGCGAGCGATATCGCCGATAAGCGGCATCAAGTGCGCAGAGCCGGACCACATCCACCCGGTCATCTTAAAACCCCTGGCCAAACTGCTGGCGTCGCCCTTCTTTCAACTGTTCAATCTCACATTGAAAACTGGGGATAGCTAGGAGGGACTGAAGAAAGTCACCACAATCCCCATCTTTGAATACGGCAATCAATCACTTGTCGAGAATCACCGACCAGTAAGCCTGACCAGTGTTGACAACACAATTTTTGAACGTATATTACGAGAGAGGATCTGCGGATTCCTCTGTGAGCAGAAAATTTTCAGAGCTCTTCAACACGGCTTTCCAACGGGCTGATCTAATATTACCAACTTGCTGACGTTTTTGGACACTGTCACGGAGAAGCTGGATAGAAGAGGAGCGGTCGTGTTGTGCCACCTAGTTTTCCAGGAAACCTCGATTCCGTCAACCGCAGGCTATTTCGTTAGAAGCTAGGAGGAACTGAAACGCCCTTGCATGATGTAGGTGGATTTCGACGTTCCTATCTCGGAGATTGTGTAGAGTGAGAGTGAAAGTATTAGTGTCGGAGGGGGGATTTTCCGTTAGGTGGGGCACCTGAGATTCAATCCTCGCCCCCTCCTCTTCCTGGTATACATGGCTTGGCCGGTAATCTAGTCAGCGCATGTTTCCTGTACACAGATAACATAAGGCTGGTTGGAGATACGTAGAACTCGGAAGCCCTTCAGAAGGACATTATAAAAATCTGCCGGTGGAAATTAAAATGAGACTTATTGGTGAATGTGCCGAAAAGCCATATCTCGTTAATGCTGTCCAAAGGATCTCCAGGCATCTAAGGGAAGCACATGGCAGACAATCGAACTGAAAACTTAACAGCAAACTAGTACGTTTACTCCATCTGTGCAGCGTGCCGCAGCCGTGAAGGAAACACGGCGGGCGTTAGAACGACTGAATCAGCGATCAATACTCTATGTTCTGCGGTGTTCATTCCACTGCACTCAGCCATACTTGGCCCCCGCCTGGGATATTGTGCCTAAGCTTAGTCACCGTGACTTAGAAAGAAAATAGTCGTCCTCGGAAAGGTACAAAAGCTTGCCACACGCACGGTATGGGATATGGGGGCCTAAGCTACTAAGGCCGACTAGGATCGTCAAACTTATTCTTGCTCAGAGGCCGGTGGATAAGAGGGGGCCTTGTTGAACTAAAATAAATTACCCACCACACAGGCACAAGTCCTCTGGCGCGTGTGCCTCCGATGTGCCAGGATACAGATTCGTAGTTAAGAAGGCAGAATCACGATCGGATTTCCCATTCGATTTTCTCACTAACCGGGTAGTTAACTCGCGGGACAAATTATCCGGAAGGACTAATTAGGCTTCGAGCGTAAGTGCATTCAAAAGACAGTAAGATAAATGTTGGAACAACATCTTTCCTACTTTGTACTAAGTGGAGTGTGACTTTAGTTTTGCCGTTCAGAGCACTCGGGATTGGTCATTTCTCTTCTTTATAGAAGAGTAAGGATAAAGTGATCATTACCCTTAGACCACTATTGAACGCATTCGCATTGACTAAAAACTCAGTCCGTTCAATCTCCGGACAACACCATTCAAGCATCAGGACGTTGACGGGAGCAGGCCTTCATCAAGTTCCGGGTTTAGAATTAAAATTGATTTGTTTGTTTGAGTAGCACGCAGCGCGCAGGCGCCTGGTTCGGTTCTCCCGGTGTGTCACTCGATGGGCTTCGGTGACTTGAGGTCTGCGGCTGGTCTTGGTGCTTTGGACGGTTTCCTGCTTAGTAGGAGTTACATCGAAGGGTGAGATCTGTTGTAGTGCTACTCGTGTGTGTAACCGTCACACTCGTGACCCCACTTTGTGCGACGTGGGGATGCCGGGAACAGCGTTCTTCAGAATTAGGGGTTCCAACGATAATCCTGTAAGAGCGGGTAACTGAAACAAGCGTGATTCAGGAGATCAATAAAACATGCGCACCACCTACACAAACTGAAACCGAAATGGCGTCGACAGCACGCTGCGGTACGATCGCACTCTGCAAAATCTACACACATGTTTCGGATAATGTGTTCTAATGTTTCACGAAACACTTGAAACTTCTATCTTGGCTCTCGAATCGCTGGTTCCAGCTTGCTTCGGCCCTGTAACAACACACCAGCGAGCTCCACAATGGCCTCGCATCGAATATTTTAAGTGACTGGCTCACGTCACCCAGAGTAACAGTGTAGCGGTCTGGAGATTTCACCGGCCTGCCTGCGGTATGATGTGTGAAATGGTCCCAAACCTCACAGTTGCATATTGTAGCTGGGCTACTAAGGAAGTTCGCATGATGCACGCTGCCCGATTGGTTGTCTGCATGTCACGTGACTGTGTAGCGAACCTGAAGGACGCNTGTTCTTGATTCGATCGCGGCAGGCTTTTGAACGTACCTCCCCCGCGTTAAGGTATTGCTTTTGGATAGTTAAGTCGCTTTTCATGTCTCTGTCAGCGTTAACGCTAGGCGCTTGCTGGTTGATCCTCCGCTTAGTTGTCCAAAGCACTGTTTTGTCCACTTCCCTTGTCTCACGGTCGCCCAAGACTGGAATGCGGCTACGCGGCAGTGTTTTGTTGCACGCAGCTAGGTGTGTTAACTTGAACGAGTTCAGAGAGCATCCACATGTATGGTCGTTGGAGTGAGAGGGCTCCCCTTTAACCGGCCGTTAGTTTACCTATATATGTATATATCCCATGAGTTAGCGACGATTTTATTTACACCGATTTTCATGTAAGTACATAGGAGAGGAGGTAAGAGCATATTTCCCTGTCTGAAGTCAGAGTGAATTCTGAGGTCGTCCTCTTACAGTTTTCAAGTGGCGACCAACACGGCTTCGTTCTGTACATCGTCTGTCTCGACGATTCATTAACTAAAATGCACAAGCATAGATAGTGGTGATACCTAATGGTGTAGTCTTGAGGCGGCCCTCTAGATGCGCACATAACGCGGCAAAAAGAATACACGCCACCCTAATTCAGATGTCGAGATGCTGTGTGAAGATACTCACGCGGTCGGTGAATTCCTGAGAGTTGATTGCTGCACAGTCCTGGTGTTGGCTTGGGTTCATCACTCGGCGTTAGTTCCGTCAAGCTGTGTGCGAAACGATCACTGATAACTTCAACATATTAATCTACGAACTATCCATCTATAGTCCGCAGTCCCAATTTCCGTCGATCTCACGTTCGTTTGTCAATCTCAGTATGAATGCATTCGCCATGGACTGCCTCGAAACAATGTTGGTTTACTTTTCAGTATGTGTAGTGTGCTTGATGCCACAGACACATTTCTGATATTGTGTACCATAAACTTGACCAAAGGGGGTGGTGTAGCCCGAGTAGCCGTCCGCTGCTACATTGACGGCGAATAGGATGGAAGAGAAACAATCCGAGGTGAAGAGCGAATTAAAAGGTTATGGGTGCAGTCACGTTGAATACAAGCGCGCAGGCGCTGCGTAAAGTTATGCGGATTTGTCCAGGTATCGATTTTCGCTCTGACCACGCGGTAAAAAAAGTAATGGAAGTATTGTATAGCGTTTACATATGCTTGTCGCCAGTATGCATCTGCTCTGGAGTTATGTACACTTTAAGATTCCAGCGAGTGTTTATGTCACGAGTTCAACTGTTATCACTTTCTTCCCGAAATGGCCATTTTCGCTCGAAATGCTGTCTTTTTATTAATGGAGATCTACTTTTCAGTCTGCTTGATTGCTATTTGTACCCACGCGGATTCGATCACGTGTGCTAATTAATCTTGGAGTACCCAAGATAGGACCTGCATGCTTCCAGAAATGTACTCCCTCACGTTGTTCGGATTCCTAATTGCCGGGTTGTTTGCTGAACTTAGCGTCTACTGTGATATGGTTTTCTGCAACTACTCAATACTATTAAGTTAAAGTACAACTGTTCGACCTGATGCAGCATCTGTCGTAAGCAGACTGCAGCTCATTTCAATCCGATTGTATATTGCTTGCTTTATTTGGTTACCCTATTGTTTCCACTTCAGTTACCAGCCTTCCCAAGCGGATGTGGTTGTCTTCCAGTGTGTGGGAGAAAGACCATCTGACAAGTTTGAAAACGTTCTGCGTTGGTATAAGCACATTGAATCGTTTGGCGATGAACGTAAAGCCTTTCCCGGTGAGATAAAACCAGCTGATCAGTACGGCACATCAGGTAAACTTGATTTTTCTTCGTTCTGTGTCTGCGCAATGTCGCTGGTCAGACTTTAAACGATTTGTTGGAATACAGGGTGAACAAATGGGACGTTAGGGCGTTGGTTGGTTATGCTCATGTGAGCAGGCACTATTTGTCGTTGCATTCGACACTAGAACAATCGCTTTTATCCCTCCAGTTGTTTGTTATCATTTGTTCATCTTTCCATTATCTTTATTTTGTGGTTTCACTAGAGAACGATGCTAACATAATAGCAAAAGAATAATCATCTTGCACTCTATGTTTGTTCTATCCTGGGAATTCCTAGCCTAGTCAGTAACAGCACCAGCTTGTCTGATATTGCTTGTTGCGTTATCCTTGTGCAAACGTTTTCTAACATGATCGATGGCATTGGATCGCATGCAAATCGGTGTGTCCCAGGAAAGCGTTTATTGGTTTGTAAAAATTCACGACTGTAGCTTTTTTGTTAACGTTACAAATGGATAAAGATGGTGACCACATAAAGCAGTTCACTGAGTTTGTTTAGGTTTTTGGTGTTCTGGGCTAAGAGCGTCGGGCGTGCCCCATTTCTTGCTGCTTATCATGAACCTTCAAGGAACTGCATCTGAGCCATTTCCACTACTGACGCTCAGCGTGCTTAGATTCATCAGTTACATACAAGCCATACTGAATAATCGAGCTTGTTAATAGGGAACACATTTCGCATTTTCAGTGTGCTGCTTTGAGCGGAACGTTACCACTCCTATCTCTGCTATATGCAGTTCATTCGAAGCTGGACTGTTCAGTCTATTTAGGAAGCATTACCACGTCAGTTAAATTGATGTCGGCACTGATATCTCTTTCAACAAAACCACCACCACCAATCGTTGCTAGGAGGAGTGTGTACTGATTATACGTATTTCATTTTGTCCTGTGATTTGGTGCCCTGGCTTGCCCGTGACAACAGTCTGAACAGGCTCGCCGTGTTTAACCATCGTCGTCTTTGTCAGTTATCTCGCACTGTGTGAAGCGTGAGCGACGCTGCTATTCACCAGCGCGTTTCGAATAGCTGGTGATGCGTAGTAAGTCTGCCAGGTAATGAAAACTATCTCAGTAGTTGGGTCATGTAATCGACTTCGGACGAAGGTTTACGTCACCTGGTATCACTCACCAAGACCGCGAACGGTTAACCACTTACACGAGATCGTCTTCTAACGACATGAATATGGCTTATGACTACCCCAACAGTTTCGGAGAGTTATGTCGGTTGATGGGCCTGTTTGATTGGGGATTTCGTGATCACTTAGATAGCTGATTAGTAACGCTGTTCAACGTGGTAACAGGCCTTCGTTCTTATTACTGAGTCTAATTCTGTTCCTGTTTTCTTTTGTAGCAGTTTTCCTCTCAGAATATTCATGGTCCATAGACTGAGTGACTGCTCCAGCCAAGGTGTCATTCGGTTGCACTCATGTTCACCAGTGTGCGCATGTATCTTTGTATGCTTTCGACTAGCTGTTTGAGGTTTTGAGGCTCTACACTGATACCACTAAGTTTGAAAAGTTCATCCCGCCTGTTGCTTCTCCTTTAGAAAAAGCGCCAGCAAAAACTGCTGCAGCTGTTGCGGACGATGAGGACGACGTCGGTAATCTTTTCGGATCTGATAGTGACGATGAAGAGGCGGAAATACTACGCAAAGAGCGACAAGCCGCTTTGGAAGCGAAGAAAGCACCCAAAGCTGCCCTAGTTGCGAAATCCACTATAGTGTTGGATGTAAAGCCTTGGGATGATGAAACCGATATGGCCGAAGTAGAAAAGTGTGTGCGCAGCATCACCGCTGATGGCCTTCTGTGGGGGAATTCCAAACTTGTTCCTTTAGCTTATGGAATAAAAAAATTGCAAATTGGTTGTGTGGTTGAAGACGATAAGGTAATTTTTTCCACACCTATCCAACATTTTTTGATCGGGCTGCATTTGACAAGAATGCGCCACTTGGTATCTTTACGCTACATTATTTAACGTCATTCCAATTCTGTGAGCTTTACTTGACGTATTGTCGAATTTGGTTAATTTGAATTAGGTGTGTCGACTTGTTTAGATAAGCAAACCTGTCTAATATTCAGAAAGATATTTATGATTTTGACTCCCCCGTTCGTGATCAGCAGGAATCATCCATAGCTGAACAATGTAACCAATAGATTGTATTCAAGGCAAGTCAGTCACTTCATTCTCTCTGTTGTCGGTGATACATTTTAGGCTGGTGGATATGGGGAATAGCTTTTATCATTAGGGCTCGATTTTCATTTCGCCAACCCCTCTTGAGTCCGAATAAAGATGGGACCGAACATCAATACACATTACGATATAAAACAGTGTTGCTATTTGGGCGTCACTGATGTACTCATCACAGCATCTGAATTCTACAATATCGGCTGGCTCTTCTCGAAGGGTCAGAAAAAGTTAACTCAATCACGAAACCTGCATCAACTCCGAGTATTGCCCACTTTTTAGATTCAGATTTTCCCTCATTTCAAGAATCGGCGTAACGCTTGGCGGTTTTAACGATTTGGTTGTGCCGACCGGCCTAATATCGTAAACCTAGAGCTATCTTGAAACGATTGGGTAACCAATGCGTCGCTGCTATGTGATTATGGCTTTAGGTTCGACGAACGATGTCTTATACGCACCCCATAGTCTCCTACCAGTGTTAACAGCCTTTCGGAGTAAACCAGCTGAAATGATTGTTTTAGCCCAAAACCGCTGATGAAGAATATGGGTGGCACGGTACTTGTAGCAGCGTGAAACCCACTTACTCATGAGCAGTGCAATGCTAGTCACCACATTTGGTGGTGTTTTTCGAACTCTTTGTGGTCGATTGGTGAGAAGGCATTCGAATAAGGCACAAATTGATTGAGCACGAAGTTTAGTTTCCATTTTGGGTTGCAGTCGGCCAAACCGTTCTGAGTTAAGTAAGTCTCGCACTCTTGCAGGAAACAAAGTATTTCTCCCGAATGGTACCTGCGGATAGTTTTTCCTGTACTCATACGGGAGTGCTTGGTTTTTGGTATAGACCGTCAACCTCTCTCTAACTATCCCGCGGATGACGTCCTAGAAGTAGTGTTAAGAAGTAAATGTTTCGGTGGTGCCGAACTCTCAGGTGGCAGACTTCGTAGTGTAGGTTACGTCGATAACATCATTGTAAATAAGTAACTCACAGGTAGATCAAGACACCTTTTCCAGGTTTTGAAGTGTTTTATTCACCAAAAGTTCGGAGTATTAGTTCTAAGTCGACGGAGGCCGGTGACCGTGCTTATCCTTAGTAATAGCACGTTAGAATTAATGTACAGTGTCTGCCTGGCTAGCTGTTGACAAATGTCTGCGTGAATCGATCAGTCGTTGTTTCAAAAGTCAAGGACGTTTTGTCATCCTGTGCTGTCGGTGGCAACTGGAAGAGTTGATCCCTTCTGCGAAAGGATAAGGGAGCTCTACATTCGTGTACTCCCACTTCGAATTCTTGCCTACTCTGGCGAAAGATTTTCCCCAGTTATCCGTCTTTATCAATCGTTGGCTGTGCGACGGTGTTCTTGTGTAGTTGAACCACCATGAGCGCAACGAGACCATTACAGAACGAACCTTCTGAGTATTAATATAAACATCTCCATATTTAACGCGGGCTTTCCTCATCGATTTCGTTAGCTTGCACGTAAGCTTCGTATGTCCCACCACCACCTGACTCAACGCTATTTGCGGAACTTGAATTCGGCTGGAAAAGAACATAGCCATCAGACATTGACCGACGAATGTAACAACTGCTGCTGAGGCTTGCTTCCGTTAGTTTGGCTCGTATCTCCGGTTGAGGTCCGAAGAATCCGGAACGTCTAAGTACACTGTCAGATATGACTCAGAATCTTACTCAAGAAAGTCTGTGTGTATAGTTCAATTTTTCTCTGTTTCATATTGTACAGAGCTGTGCCCATTCTTATATTGCGGTCTGTGTGAAATGTGTGTATGTACTTTGAAGCCATTGGTTTACCAAACCTAAAAATACTTGTGAAACGAGCCGGCTGGACCTTGTTCTTGCTACGGGCACATTTTCAAGTCATATTGCCAATGCGGCACTCAAAGGTAGCTAAAATACCTGGGAAATTCACATACTTTTTGTTATATCGAAGGGGCTTGTAGATGTTAGTTGAAAATAGGGTTTAGAACTATCTTCTGCGGTGCCGTCAATGCTGTATCTGGGCTGACGGCACTGGCCTTGTGTGTACAGTGTTGTTTCGTTTAGTTCGGCTGGGAAACATTCAGTCGGTTGGTTTGATAAAATGCATAGCTATTTCTGGTTTGGACACGTTCTCCGTAGGTGTAACACCAGTGATCAGATGCAGTCAAATTACGTGTGATCTCAACAGTGTTACCGTGAAGGACTGTCTAATAAGACAGAGATTACCTCTTACTTATGGGTAATTCTTGTATCGTTGGTTATAGAAACCAGTAGACAATAGTTCATGGTCATCAGTAACGTGCAACGCTCATGTTCTTTGAGTTCTCTAGTTGTGTTAATCTCTTAAAACGTCCCATGTGAGCCTGTTAGTCGTAAGCAGTCCATATTCAGGTACCACTGGGTTCTGTTCCAATTGGAATACTATGTACTCAGCTGTTATGGAGTTTGTAGATGTTAGATAACATTATGCATCTTCATTCATTTACGTGTCTAGGTTGTTTGTTAAGCTTCATCCTCAGAGAACGAACAGCTCTTCACAAATCCATTTCTGCGCATCCCTTTAACCACAGATCGGTACCGATTTCTTGGAGGAAGAAATTATGAAGTTCGAAGATCTTGTGCAATCTGTCGATGTAGCATCATTTCAAAAACTTTAAATTCGCCTAAACAAATAAATTTACGGATAACTCTATTTTTGATTTTAATCTGACAAGGTTGGCCTGTGACTCTAGTGGGAAACACTGGGACGAACTTTGAAAATTATTGTTTTGCCCACGTTACTCTAGTAGTTGAGGCCTCTTTATCTTGCTGTTAGAATAGGCGTATTTCTGCATAACCACTTTGGAAAGATCGGATATCGGTGATCAAGAAATAAATGTGATACAGCCTTCCTTCGGTAATAACATTCACTCACAAGAACCATCTACTGTGCACGAGCTTACTGCATTAGACACCTTATTCGAAGAACCATACCCCCAAAGCGTGCCCTTATTCCTCATTTAGCCTTCTTGGACTAGCCACAAAACTGAACCAATGGTTGTCAGTCCATACCAGTTGTGATCGTTTTTTAATTCTCCATGAAGTACTGACAGTGGGGTTGAGTTCTTCACAAAGGCGTTCCATTCGTGAGCCTGCATTAGTTTGAACTCTGAAAGTTTTATCGGTGTTTTTTCTGCACTTACTTCTCATCTAGCACTGCATAACTGTTTTCGTTCCGGCAGCATTCGCTTTGCAAACGTGTGGTGAGTCTTCACAGTTAGTTTTGCTAGCTGCTGCAAAGGCTCCAAGTTTATGTAGGGATAATCACTTCTAGATCTTCAATTACAATATGGCTAGAATGTTTTACTGTTGCACTTTAGCGAATGATGCAAAATGAACTAGTTTGTTTTCTTCCATTTAATCGGACTTCGACGTGCGATTTTTCGTCGTTTTGTGTGGTCGTGTACTCGTCATGGCAAACTACGTATGGGGATAATCTGACATTAGGGGGTATATAGAACGTTTTGATAACAGTCTTGAGACCCAAGTATTGCTCGATCGCATGTCCGTTTTATCAGTTCGTTTGCACTTACCTCAGCCGAGTTCCATGCAATGAAATCTCTTCGAAAAGACACGCTTCTCGGAACATGTTATCTACTGAGGGGAGTACTGCATACAAGGTGTCCCATGAAAATTCAGACGGTGTACTCAACATTCACCTGAGATTTCAGTCACCTCCGTTCTCGTATCCAAAGTTGCTGGCACCCGGGGTTGTGAATGCGCATTAGGAACGTGCTTCGCAGGCCGACAACTCAAACACAGTTCAAATTTCCATCAGTCTCTGTGCATATTTGTAGTAGCAGTTGCATTCCCGTATGAATAACAACCTTACTCACCTGCTTGTTTTCAAGAGAGGCTGGTCTAATATGTCAGTAGCACTTATTCTTCGGTGGCTCGACTACAGTTGGCGGGTTCCAGCTGGCCGCTCGTCATGCTTGCACGCGTCGAACAAATTGGGTTGGATTTGCGGCGGCGATCAGGGTTGTTGGCTCGTCAGGTGAATGCTCCGTCATTAATGTTCGGTTCCGTTGTATGTCACTAGATTTTTGAGTAGACTGCAAGTATTGTAATCTGCGCTTGGGCGCAGTTTCACATTTGGCATATTGTAGTGAGAAGACGTCCAATAAAGCACAATCTTTATTGTCCAGATCGCCAGTCACATGCAACACGCGCTCTCTCGTTTATGAGTCATAATTCCAGTCCACAACACACGTTGTGTGCACTTCTAACCGGTTTACGTGTGATCGGTGCCTTCTATCGGGGGGTTTTCCGCTTGCCATTCGTCGTCTGTTTGTCCGATTTCGTTGCGCGATGGATCGTCCGGCTGCTCTTGCTGTCCGCCATCCACCCAATGTTGACCTTGACCGTATTCCAACATCGTGTCGAGATGTTCCTCTAAATGTTGGGAAAACCACGCCTCCGATCTGGTCGTATTTCGCCCGCACTGTCTCACCCGTTGGTCCGATCCAGTGGAGCGATGACTCATCCGGTCGTGCACGTTGTTCTTGATTCGATCGCGGCAGGCTTTTGAACGTACCTCCCCGCGTTGAGGTATTCGGACGAGCGTTCGAAAACTCGCACCTCCGACCTGACAATCCACCACAATATTAGCAGCTGGTTGTGGTGATATTTTCCATTCACCGTTGTACCTGAAAGGTGTGGAAGCTTTGTGATCATTCAACTGGCTGGTTGGAAACGTTATACATCATGACGGTTTGTCTACATCGATACCATCGCTTTCCTTATCCGGTCCTGTTTATTTGATAGGATTATTTCTCCCGAAACATTGTAACACTACCATTATAGACAGATCGTTATAACGGCGAACATTTCTGACGAAAAAATGCCTCGTCAATATGCAGCTGTTTTTGTAACAGATCTCCGCGACAAACTGACTGCGTTGTACTGCTACTGTATTCGTCGTCACTTTTCCGATGATCGGCGTCTCGAATCACAGCAGTATTTGGCCAACCTTTTAGCCGTGCATGGGTTCTGTAGTTTCGGTGGTTGTTCCCGGCGTGGATGTCACTAACGACGACGTCAGCATTACAGACCTCGTCTAGTGGAAATATTCACACTGAACCGGGACATGTGCGAATGGGATGTGGGTTTTTGCGGCCATTGTGATTTGCTATATGAGGTTCTGGCGTCCGATGCACCATCCTTGTTTGATGTTGGCGTGCAAAGTGCGGCTGCCACACTTTTCCTGAACAGCATACACAAAACTAGAGGGATATCCCCTGAAATGTTTCCGACAATATTTAAAGTAATTGAATTGCGTTTCCAGCTTTTACACCACACAGTTTGTCACTATGTGACTTGTAACGTCATGCGGACCTTATCCTGTCAGAAGTGGTTACTATAACCGGGACTCTAGTCCGTTAGCGTGCGGTTTGCAGATGAACGTCGTCACCACAGTCTTCCCTGGAAGCTGCCATTTGAAACTTTCTTTCATCGGAGCATCTGGTGGCTGGGAGGTTTTTCTCATATCTGTGCCAAGGTTGGTTCGGACAAAAATGATCGCGGTAAACTCTTACCATTTACTGAGGTGGTGGCCTTCGATTCTCTGTCAGTACATGCTTCTGGCAAATGGTTACAGAACGGCGGGGCTATAGTAACGTTTCGGGATGTTCAATTTGGCAGTTGGTCTGCTTGTCAGTCAATCTAGTAGTTAGTACGGTTGCGCTCGAAGCAATGGTTCGCGTCCAACTGCCGAGTTGGACGTCCTTGTTAACCGCCTGCCTTGGGCGGTGTTCCTGTGATGCTGTTCACTTTGGTTCGCTCTTGTAAACAGTGTGAAGTAAAGACAGTCATTGAACTGGTATAGTGGAGGCCACAAGGGCATTGTCCGGTGGTTACCGTCTTACACTCGCTTACCGCTGTCTACAAGACATGTTGGCCATTCAAGATTGAATAAGATCTTATGAACTCTCTTTTTCTCTCCCCGTATTTGAACTGGGTTTTCCTCACAGCCGTTAGATATCAATATCAACTGCTGATCCATTGCTGTCGGTGATGGGATGAGTGTTTCACGTGTCGTGTTGGTTAAGAAGAAACATCTCTAGTAAGTTGACGAAAAATTTCCGAAGAGCTGCGCTTTCTCGTGGATGTCCATCGGACGTGTTAACGTTCTATTTTGCTGGCTTTTGTGACTCAGGAGTGACGCGTATGTCATGAACAGCATCCTTCCATTACTATAGCCCACGTGTTTCCATGCCTACAAATGTCTGTCGAGGACGACGCTCGATTACGAATTCCACGGTCGCGGGTTAGATCATCATCGCGACGGTTCTTATCTAGGCTTAGACAACAAAACTGAGCCTTATTAGCGTGCGGTGGCCTACGCATCTCAATGACCTATTGAATTGAGCCGGGAGCTGTGATTACTCATACCAGATGGGTCAGTGCGTGGTGGTCTGATCGTCGGAGTTATTACGGGTTTGAAAAAGGTTGATATATTCCTCCGGAAAAAGTACATTACTACCCACCAGCTGCTTCCTGGTAGAAGCTTTTGGACTAATAGCTTTGGTAAATGGATTCCGATCTTTCTCTTGTTCAGGTATGAGCGTTCTCAGCCCAAATTGAACCACTAATATCTGTAACCAATTTTTCCACATTGCATCAACCGCCATATTCTATCTGCTGCGTTCAGCACAGCTGATAAGCAGGAAATAATAATACCCAATTTATCTCTCAAGCTACTCCTTACTTCTGTTTTTAGTTATCGTACGATTCTTGTAAAGATAATCCTAGCATCATCCCGGTTTGTTCCATCTCTTCCCACCCAATCTTCGGTTTCCCTCGTCCATTGTCTAGACGGACGTTCGTACTGTGAAACGGATAGGTCAACAGACTACCCGCGCGCGGACGTTAAACTGACTGAATGTCGATGTTTGGTGAACTTCAGAAACTAGAAGTCAGGATAGTCAACGCATCGAATTGACAGTACCCATGCTGTCTACTCGATACTGGTCATACACCTCGGGTAACCTCGTGGCCGCTACTGCCGGTTAGGCTGGAGTAGGTATAGTCCTCAGTACGACTACCGTAGCCGCATCGGTAAATTGGATTCTCGTTAGCTGCAGACCGTACTGTGCGCTTGGCAAGCTCACATCACTCATCTTCCAGTTGACTAATGATGCCGGTATCAAGGGCGTCTTTTACTTGGATCTGGCTGCTCTTCACTCAACACTTGCCCCTAACATTGTCATTTTAGCCCAGGATACAAACGCCTAGTTCGATTTCCCTGGTGAGTCCAGGTCTCGTTTGGGTAGCAGGTTTGAACGGGCATCGGAGCGCTCGAGCAATGGCAGACGGCTGTTACAACTGTGCATCATCATAGACAATGGTACATCAATGGTTCTCCCTAATGCTTAACTGCCACACGCAACTGTCCACCGAGCACAGACTATTTTTTCGGCTAATACTAGTTTTAGATGTCATTGTCCTACTTGGTACCCTCCTTCGCCAAGTAGTACTTGGTTTCAGATAGACTACATGGCTGCCAGTTATGGACTGCCGTCCTTATTGGAGCGTATGCTTAAATTCAGACCAAGTGTTGGTACGATGCAACTTTGTCCTTCGATGGGTGGCGACCGCAGCGGCTGGCTATCGGTGAGGCGTGAGTACTAATTTAGTCTAGAAAGCCAACGACGCATTTCCAACTAAAAATCTCATCAGCTGATACACACCAATCTCAGACCAATAGTGAAGCAGGTATACTATAGTAAAGAGTAGCGCGGCACAAACAAACATTATTGTCCAGTTCGCATGTCCGCGCCACGCGCGCTCTCGCGTCTGTGAACCGGAATCCCAATTCACAGTGCACTGGCGTTACCGACTAAACGTCGAGTGCACTTCTGGTTGGTTTCGTGCGTTTGGCAGACGCCATCTGTCTTAGATCGTTTCTTGCTATTTCTCGCTCATTGGCTTGGTTTCGTTGGGTGCTTACTTGTTCCGTTGCTCCTTTTGTCCATAACCCATTTGCCATGGGCTTTGACCATATTTCACCACTGCGATGAGTTATTCCAATGTTGGGATAGTGACGTCTCCCGGACTGGGTCGTCCGTTACGGTGGAATGCGGCAAGACGGCTCTTAGATTATACAAAACACTAGGTCTCAAAGATTTCCCTAGAGTTGTTAGATGCCACACGAATGTTCTTTCTTACGGGTTCATACATACAATGGGAGGCTGAGGTATGACTTTCTTGTTGATCGTGGGTTTTGTCAACGGTGAAAGCTAATTAAATGGAATTCGCCTTTTTGATTCATGGCGCACTCACAGACTCAAGCTTATCCGTGCTATTCGCCCGGGTTGTCGGTCTGCTATTGAGGCTATCATTGAGCTTGGCGCACACTCACCCATAATGAGTCCAGAAAGTTATACCGCTGGGAGGAACAATGAGAGTCGATTTAACTGTCATGCTGTGTTATCACCACAAACTTTCAACCTGGTCATTAAATTCAGAACCACATACCAGACATGAAGTCCACTATTGCATTTCGCCTATCAAACGTTATATCGCTGCTGACTCGAATGGCACCATGCCCTTAACGTTCAGGGAAGGTGTGGACTTCGCAAAGTTGGTTTTTGTTGGGGAGCTACAACTCACTTCCAGTTTACCAAGTAGTATGGGATAAACACGCATCTCTTCCAACCTGTAGGATGACTTTTTGTGCAGCACTACTCTGCAGGCAGCGTAGTTAACTATAACTGCTCTGAAAGTCAAATGCAACAGTTGACAAACAAGGACTAAAAAAGACAACGCTTATTCCACTAGTTTGTTGTAGAAGCTCATGAGTTACCTTTTATGATAGTTCCATTAACGAGGAGATTTATGTGAGCAACAGTCAGCCGCAGAGTTATGACAACTTTCCTTGGTACTCCCGATCGTACGATTCTCTTGTTGTTTGTGCACCAAACTTCACTTTGGTGTTGACAGTACATAGCAGCAGATACGTGACCACGTGTTGAGGGACCATCCATTCAGTCACTTGATCAGCTTAGTTGGTTCAGATGCCTTGCTTGGCATCTATTCTGACACCATGATTATTCTTCTTATGTACGACTGAGGAACACAATACACTTCAGTCTGCTAAAGGAGGTTGAATAAACTGAACTCAAGTGCAGCCGCTGGCTGAAGTCCAAAACATACTGCCGCTGGCCTGAAATACTTAAGGATATTGTCTGAAACCGAAGTTGGCGAACATGTTGTTATGTTCATTACCACGGTCCCCGGTTAGCCACCATGCGCGAAATGTTTATGAGGTTATCCGTTTCACGCTCTATACTGTTTAAGATTTCACTTACAAAATTTACCTGACAGAGAATAAAGACGTTTTGGTGCTTCAACATTTCGTTTACCCTCATCAATCTGAAATCTGTGATTGATGAGGGTAAACGAAATGTTGAAGCACCAAAACGTNGATTTCAGATTGATGAGGGTAAACGAAATGTTGAAGCACCAAAACGTCTTTATTCTCTGTCAGGTAAATTTTGTAAGTGAAATCTTAAACAGTATAGAGCGTGAAACGGATAACCTCATAAACATTTCGCGCATGGTGGCTAACCGGGGACCGTGGTAATGAACATAACAACATGTTCGCCAACTTCGGTTTCAGACAATATCCTTAAGTATTTCAGGCCAGCGGCAGTATGTTTTGGACTTCAGCCAGCGGCTGCACTTGAGTTCAGTTTATTCAACCTCCTTTAGCAGACTGAAGTGTATTGTGTTCCTCAGTCGTACATAAGAAGAATAATCATGGTGTCAGAATAGATGCCAAGCAAGGCATCTGAACCAACTAAGCTGATCAAGTGACTGAATGGATGGTCCCTCAACACGTGGTCACGTATCTGCTGCTATGTACTGTCAACACCAAAGTGAAGTTTGGTGCACAAACAACAAGAGAATCGTACGATCGGGAGTACCAAGGAAAGTTGTCATAACTCTGCGGCTGACTGTTGCTCACATAAATCTCCTCGTTAATGGAACTATCATAAAAGGTAACTCATGAGCTTCTACAACAAACTAGTGGAATAAGCGTTGTCTTTTTTAGTCCTTGTTTGTCAACTGTTGCATTTGACTTTCAGAGCAGTTATAGTTAACTACGCTGCCTGCAGAGTAGTGCTGCACAAAAAGTCATCCTACAGGTTGGAAGAGATGCGTGGTTATCCCATACTACTTGGTAAACTGGAAGTGAGTTGCAGCTCCCCAACAAAAACCAACTTTGCGAAGTCCACAGAGTATCGTACTTTGTTGAGAGGATACTACATTTATTGTATCGTGCTACTTACTACTGCTGCTACTAATGTCGTTTAAAGCCCTGTATAGTTGCGGTTTCTGTTGTCACTGCAGTGACTTTCACTTGCTTCCTCTGAGTGCTGCGCTCGGTCAAGGGCTGTTTTTCGCCCGAAGTTCGATTGCTCTACAGACGGTCTATTTTGATGGATGAATTTGCTGTTTGTCTCTGTCAGCAGGCACTGGAAGTGAAGTGAAGCCAATGTAGGAGATATCAAGAATTGACTTGAAAATCAAATGGCTGGTTTTCGTATACACCAAAATTTCCCCAACATAAAGCATTCAATATTTAACATTGTTTCGAAGAGGAAAAACGGTTCTTTGAATGAAAGACCGCTCATCATGATGCGTTATATTGAACTTGTCCTTCAACACAGCACTGTTACCTGAATGTGGTTGACAACTATAAATAAGACATTCTTGTTATCCACACGGAAAACTGTGGAATAAAGAAAGATGAAGTTAGACAATGTTGGGCGGAGAACGAACTTAGCTTATTGGCCAAATCTGCCTGGTTCAGAAGTGCAAAACCCTTGTTCACTATAGGGCTCACACATCAATATCATGTTGAACCAGAAATTTTCTTAACTGTTCCAAAACATCTTGTCTCACTTCGACGGGAACAATCTGCCGGGCTAATGGTGTAATGGCCTGGACAACTTCTTCCACAGTTATGTTGTCCACACCTTTTGTTCGAATATACTCCTTGCAAGCTTGTTTCACCTTGTCGTTCCAGCCGGTTTCAGTAAGGCGATTCTCGACGAATTCGCGTAATCGTTCACGCTCTCCTGTTTTCACAAGTAGGTCGGCTATTTTACTCTTTATTTCTGCCCGTTTCTCCGTCATTGTCACAGGCAGGCAAGTTAAAGTGAGCGCCCCTGATCAGTGTGGGAATTTGATTAAAAAAATCGATCGGGTATGGCCTACAGGATAGTCGCATTGATCCGTCCATTCATCACGTGACCCCGAAATAACCACGAACCGGTTCGGATTGCGCTTTGGTCCGAGCCGCCTTCTACTGCAACAGTGGCGAGGCACATTCCGAGGGAAAGCTACTAGCGAAAAAAAGGAGAAGCAGGAACTCCTCAGAGTAAAACTATTCGGACGGAACCAACACTGACCCATACAGGCAATAACGGCGGTAGACGAGACGCGCGACTCAGGGGACGTGAACGCTGTTTTGTAATGTCTTCAAGCAATAATGTCCTTCCTAATAACGTGGTCTGAGTGCAGTAGCGATCGATGAAGACACGACCAATCAGAACGGAGCTTGAGCTCAGGCTCGTGTGGGACGCACTGATGACCATGATCCGTGCGCAACATTGCATTCGTCTTATCTCGATGGCTGGTCAATACCGTACCGGGCTCTGTCTTTTGATGAACTGACCGACTTTGTTGGGTTAGTGTGTCAGGGGTTGCACAGCGCAGACGTAGTACTTAGTGTGCGTCAGTTTGCATCAGCAACGAGCAGGGTTGTCCGGCGTTGACGTTGGGGTTGTAAGCTCATACATTCCCGGTCCACAGACTGCAACAACTCTAGCTGGTTTCGAGAATGCCAGCTGCCCTCTGCTCGTTTGTCGCTCTATCCAGCGGACGAATCTTCTAGGCTGTACTGCTGACGCTAGTTTTCTGTATGTTGACTGGTAGGCTCGACAAAGATCCAGCTGGTCAGAATCATTGCTTTTTGGACATGAGTGCGCAGCATTCAGCTTCGCTCGCAATTGTCAGCCAAACACCTAGCCCTCCCGGCGTTTTATCCGTCGCTCTATGACACGAGGTTCTGTAGGTCAAAAGGGCGTTGGTCGGTGCACATTTTCACAGCACATCGGAAAGCTGCGCTGTTTGTATGCTTTCACTTAATGATCGGTTTACACGATCCACCATGCCATCTGCAGCTGGATTGTGTAGTGACCAGCGATCGTGTGGCTTCTCTAAGGAT
>QNGE01007266.1:0-17817 GCA_008508345.1 Paragonimus westermani | reverse complement strand
GTGCATATATATATACGGGGCCCCACGGTCCGGGAGTTCCCACCAATCAGACGTGGTCTCACGCTCACTGACCGCCGACCTCAGGTTCTGGTTGGTCACCTTCCTCAGCCCGTTGCACGGACGCGGCCAACCCATGTGTTCGAGGACCTGAAAGGAAGCGGAAGGGAGTATGTGTGGCAAAACAAAATGGCGGCGCACTACATGCTACTACACCATGCCAATTTGATTTTCGCGGGTACGACAGGAAATGCGCTCCCGTTTAGACGCACCAAGAGAGATGGTAGTTTTAAATCTCTCGTAAATTTTACATGGTATTCCTCAGTCTTTTGGATCGTAGGCTGGGAACACAAACGTCCTACAGTACAAGGAGAGCTATCGCAAAGCCGTACGTATTGCTTTTTTAGTCAGTGGAAGTTTCCGTGTGAACACATGACTGTTGTTGTTCGCCGTGGTGGCAGACCTCTAACGTGTTTGCGTGTCGTCTGCAAATAAACCATCCGCTCACCGGACCACATTACTGAACCGTGAAGCCGAACGTTAACGCTTAGGCAGTAACCAAAATGATTCCGGTTGCCACAAACTTGCGGATAGAACTTCCGGGTGTAGTTGAGAAGCGTTGAGAAAACGCCGGCGTTGTCTTCAGTTCGTCAGGTAGGTGTTTAAAAAGCAGTATGCTGGTATGAGAGATATTAACAGCTGGCAATCCATGCGTTTGCACGTCGTATAAGTGGACGTTAAGTCAAACAGTGTCAGGATGGCATTAATGGATAGTGATGAACCTGCTACAGACGAACCGGTACGCACAGTGGTCAGTATTAAAAACGAAAACCAGCTCGGTCACTCACCTTGTTCAGCAATGTGTGTAAGCAGGTACCACTGAAACCCGATTCCTGAGGCTCAGGATGTCTAGCAGCAGCGAAAGGAAAACGAACGAAAGCGGCCCAGAGGAAACAGAATGCGTTGCAGAGCATGGCTAGCCAGTTTCCTTTTTTCTTGAGAGCACCTTTCTTGTAAAAGGGCAGTTTCGCTAAGCACAAGAGTTGTTAGACTTTTTTCTTTCTTCACTTTTCCATGTTTAGGTAGCAAGAAATATCTACCTCCCCCTATGTTCTCGGGCCACTCCTATACACTCGACACCCAGTCTGTCAGCGCGGAATGGGACAGACGCTTGTTAGTTTGCACCTAACATGAACATACTAAGAACATGTCCCCCTAGTTACATTGGGCACGAGGTATTCGGGGCATAAAATGTAACTATATCAGCGACTCCACGAGTATAAGCCTGTACGAACACAAAAGTTCCATACACGCTGACTTGCAAAGGATGTATGTGTTAACATTAGAAGTAGACGAATGCGTTAGTGCATACCGATGGGCACTGAATATGGATGCTGGGATGTGTGCAATAAAAAGTACGGCTCGACATCGATAAGTATGAATCCATATCTCCAGTTCGCAAGCTGAGGCGTACGCCTCAGCGTGTGATTTCTCACGGGTGGCAGCAACGGTTCTGTAGGCGTATACCTCGGCTGATGCGCCTTTCTTCTGTCAGCGAAGTCGCAGGAGAACGCCCTACGCTGAAATCAGAAAATCTGAAGTTGAAGCGTTGAACGCCTCGGGCTTATCGACGCAAGAATCTGGACTTTCTGGATCCTGACTGTCATCTGCCTTGTGAACTGAATTGTAATTCACAAAAACACGATAGTGTTTTTTGTGGAGAAAGCGGAAAAGGCAGATACTATTGAACCGAAGCAATTTCAAATCCAGGTCTTGGTGAAGGCCTGTGTAGTGGCCAAGAGATTTCATTGTCCTGCCTGGGGCATGATGTGTAAAGTAGTTCCAAAACTCATATTTGCATACTGTACCTAAGCTATTAAGAAAGCTCGCATGATGTTTGCTGTCCGATTGTTTGTCTGCATGTCATGTGACTGTGGCACGAACCCGAAACACGTGTCACTTTCTTCCGGTTTACCAGGCTACGAAGACTGGAATTTTGCCGGCGACTGCCTTACTGAGGCGCGTGTCAACTCATGTTTGGCGTGGAGAGGGGTATAGTGTGTAGGTGGAACATGCAGTCGATGTGGTGCGCGAACACTTCGGCGAGATGATCTTGAAGCTTGATGCGTGACGGATCTTGCATAGCAAGTGAGTTCCGGCACTGTTTGCATAATGTAGGGAAGTTGCATCGTCCTCGTCCTCTGGTGTTAAGCTCTATGAGGCATGGCTACTGTCAATCATGCAGACCATTGACCCCGCACCACTCAGATCGACTGATGAAATGGACGAAAGCGGCTGGGACAGCAAAAGTCGGCTTGGTGGAGGAATGTATCGTCGACTGGTCGAGGCGTGTGAAGTAACCGGCTTGGTCGCAGATGGCGGCAGGGAATGCTGTTAAGAGTGAAGTCTTGGCTGATCGGGAAGTGACATAATCTTCCGGCTGACTGAACTGGAAGTAGAGGGGAGCTCCAACGTCATTTGTGTACAGGACCGGGAATATTATGGACGGCAGGACAAGCATATTGTGTGGAGCAAACTTCATCGTGAAGTGTAACAGATTGCATATTGATGGACGGTATATCGGAAGCCTCGTCTTCAGTAAATTGGCACATCCGTGGATCAAAAGTCGTTCGGTTCCTGCAGCCTCATGATCATCGTACTCAGCCACTTCACAGCGGCCAACAGATGATTTGACTGAAGCAGTTGTGCGCTCAAAAGAAGGTTCGGGAGAATTTTGGGTGTTTTACGGTGCGATGGTACCCAAAATCTCGATGAAACCACGAATCCAGGTGCTCATCTGTAGTTTTTCCGGTGCCGTTCACAGAAGGAAGAGAGTGCTCTGTTTTGGGACGGCCAAACGCAATGCGGCTTTGTAGTGTTTATCTCCGGCCAAGCCCAAATCAACCTGACCAGCTTCAAGCGTGAGTGAGAACACAGGCCGCAGCCGCATTATTAGATTGGATTCCTGTTAATACTAGACTTCGTACCGTCCGCTTGGCAGGTTCTGTTAGGGTCAGCACAAGACGCAAAACCGTCAGAAATCTTTTCGTTGTGTCTGCTTATGCTCCAACTGACTGTAGTGACGTCGACGTCAAAGACCTCTTTTATTCGGATCTGGCCGCTCTCCTCCAATCGACACGTGGTTCTGATATAGTCGTTCTGGCCGGAGATATGAACACTCAGTTCGGCCGACTTGGTGAGGCCGAATCTCGTCTAGGTGGCGGGTTTGGGATAGCATCACATCGCTCGGACAACGGTGGGCGACCATTGCAGCTGTGCGCTGAGCATAGGCTGTTTTTAGGCAGCACTAGTTTTAGGCATCGTGTGCGTCATTGCTATACTTGGCGCCCTCCTTCTCTGAATCAGACCTGGTCTCAGATAGACCACATAGCTGTTAGTTATAGGTGGCGGGGTTCCATTCAGGACTGTCGTTCTTATTGGAGCACGTACTTGGATTCAGATCATGCGCTGGTGCGTTGTCGTGTCGTATTCACTTTTGCTGGGCAACGTCCCCACCAACAGCAACGATTGGCTGTTGAGAAACTGACTATACTGTCGGTAAGGCATAAGTATCAAACCAGCTTAGAGACCTGCCTTAGTAGTTCTCACTCCGAAGATCCTGATTGCTGCTGGACCCAGACCACACAGGCCATTCGTGACGCAGGTACTGTGGCATGCGGCACGGGGGTACATAGAATGAACAAACATTTGATCTCGGAGAAAGCCCTGGAGTTGTTAGAAGCCAGACGGAACATCCCTGCTGGCAGTTTATATAACAAGTATAGAAGAGATGTCCGTAAGAAACTGGAACGTAGCCTAAAGGCTGATAGTGAGGCTTGGTTATTGGGGAAAGTTGAGAAAATGGAGACGGCTTCTGCTTCAGGAAACACTGGCAAGCTGTTTGAGCTTATCCGTCTTTCAATAAAACTATCAGCGAGACAGATGGCACATTCATCTATAATAAGTCCAGAAGGTTAGAGCGGTGGGCGGAACACTTTGAGGGTCAATTTTACTGGTCTCCTGCTTCTACCGCGTTGCCGCCACAAACTTGTAATGTAATGCCATGGTCGGTAGACTTGGATCCACCCACTGAGACTGAGGTCCGCAATTGCATTGCGTCTCTCAAGCGTAATAAGGCTGCTGGTCCAGATGACCTTGTGCCAGCACTTTTCAAAGAAGGGGTAGAGGCGTTAGTGGAGGCTTCGACTCGTTTGTTTCAACTTGTGTGGACGAGGGAAACTATCCCCTCGAGTTGGGGTCACTCGATAATAGTTCCTATATTCAAGAAAGGTATACGGGCTCTTGTGAACACCACAGAGGAATTAGTTTGACCTCAGTCATTTCTAGGGTTCTAGCACCCATTATCCTTCGCTGACTCACTTCAGCTCGGGAGGTAAACATTAGGGAAGAACAGGCAGGGCTTCGCTCCGAACGGGGATGAATGGATCATATTTTCACTCTTTGTCAAGTTCTGGAGCATCGTCATGTATATCGTATACCAACAATTGTTGTACTTCTCGACTAAATGGTCCGTTCGAGTCAGTGGATCGATCCAGACTTTTAGAGTTGCTCACACGCAGAGGTGTGCCGACTAGGTACGTAAACATACTGTCGGCACTTTATTCCTATACACCCGCTCAGATTAGGGTTTGCGGTGAGCTGTCTGACAGCTTCAGCACCATGAGTAGTGTACGTCAAGGCTGTCCGCTGTCACCATTTTTGTTTAATTTCGTCATAGACGAAATAATTGAGGATTGTCTCCGCCACTCACAAGATCACGGCGTGGACCTCCTACCTGGTGAAAGACTGACTGATCTTGATTATGCTGACGACAAGGTGTTGCTTTTTGACAACTTTCAATCGGCACAAGTAATGCTAGGCACAATTTCGCGTTCTGTTAAATACTTCGGAATGCGCTTTGTAGCCTCAAAATGCACATTGCTTCTGCAGGATTGCTGTGATCACGTAGATCTGATGTTGGATAATGTAGTCATGGAGGTTGTTGACCGGTTTGTATACCTGGGAAGCTGCATCGAGGGCGGCGGCGGAGGTGTATGAAATGAACTAGAAGCGCGCATCTCTAAGACTAGGACGGTGTTCGCTAACTTGGGGCATCTCTGTCGACAGAGGGATATCTGTCTGAAGCTTGAGGGTCGCGTATATTAGATAACGGTGAGGGCCGTATTACTTTACGGCAGCGAGACCTGGCCGCTCAGGGTGGAAGACGTGAACCGTCTTCAAGTATTTGATCATCGATGTGTGCGTTCAGTCGCTCGTATCGGGTGGCACCAGCGTGTAATAACAAGTAGTTTAGAAGGCGTGTGCTACACACTGATACTCAAACGAGTTTTTTGTTCAGTTCTTACATTTGCACGAATTCAGATGGTTAGTTCATGTATTAAGGATGCCAGATAGTCGCCCGCCACACCGACTACTTTTTGTTGATACTGCGGCCGATTGGCGTAAGGTGCGAGGTGGACAGATAGTTACCTGCTGCAGACTAAAATGATCGTTGAAGGGTTTGGTCACTGTAGACTGGGTTCATCTTCTGGGCTGGTGCCTTCGTGGATTGAGGACGCGAACGCACAAGCGGGGGCGGACATGGTGATATTTCCCCCGAAATCCAATGAAAACTATTTCTACCTCACAAATTACCCGTTGTCCCTGCTAATTAGACTCAATCGAATCTCTGTTGAATGTGCCACCGTGTGAAGCAAACTAACTTGCGGCAACTCCTATGATTTCTGTTTAGCAGACGTGTCCGATGTAACTAAAGCCTTAGTGGGAAGAAGATGCTTACGAAAATCCGCCCGAAGGATCGCGCTTCGGAATAGCCTGTCAACCGCTGCAATGCATATAAAACTCATCGAGCTGCGTCACTTATATCTACACTTGCCAAAGGATGCGAAAAATGTGCTGGGTACCTCCTACACTTCAAAAAGCAGGACATTGTGTCCACTTCGGTTTGATGAACGTTCCCCATAGGTCGCTTTGAATTCACGGTCACTGTGATGCTGTGAAACTGCAGATTCGTGCCGATGGAGTGAGTTTGTTTAAGAGCTCCCGGGTACAACTGTGGCTAATCCTTGACCGTTTAATCAAACCAAAAACAGCCGTGTTCATTGTGGGAGTATTCAGTGGCCTGACAAGGCCTGCGAACGTGCCACAATGTTTTCAAGATCTTATCGACTAAATTCTAGACCCACAGCTGCACGGATATTGCAACGTTGGCAGTGGTAAGCGCTGCATACTTCACTCTGATTGTCTGATTGCTGATGTGCCGGCAAGAGCACTACCCATCAGGCGGAACATTGATTTGGTTAATTCTCATGTGATACGTGTTGCGTGCGTGGTGTCCGCACGAATGGACAGGTAACTCTTCCTCACTGTGACAGCACGGGCAAGTCTGGCGACAGCTCTCGCTCTCGTCTACAGCAGGAATATCACATTGGTGTGTCACCATTCGAAGCTCTACCGCTTGGTATGGCACATTCTTTTCAGCTTGATTATATGCATTTCGTGTGCCTTGGGGTTTTGTAGAGGTTGAGCGATCTGTAGAGTTCCGGAAGCATTTGAAAAGATAATTCGATTGTCGTCCGCTGCCATCCGCCAGGTAAACCAGCGAATTCGTGACAACAGGCGAGCGATAACTTTTGACTTCCAACGAAATTGACTACGTGGGAAGATGTAGATCAGCGGAGGGCTTTAGAATTTCGTCAGTTTCTTCTTTGTTCAGGCCCGGTTGTTCTAACCGAAATCTTAGACCGGAAGAAACATGAAGATTTCCTGAACTTGTCCATTTGCTTATTCGTTCTCAACAACAACAGTTGGCGATGCATTATGTATCAGTTGTTGAGAGGATGATAGCGAAAACCGTAGATCAATTTGCCGCTTACTACGAAGAGGGGGAGAAGGTGTTTAACATCCACTGTTTAACACAAGCGAAGACGTTCGTAGACGCAGCCCACTCGACGGATTTTCAACATTCCCATTCGAATCACATATCCCGTCTTTGGCGGATGGTACAGCATCCAAGCTTGCCAGCATCGCAGCTCTCTTGCAGAGCTGCTGAAAGTCCTGACTGTGATATTTTGGAGAAACAGCCAACATCGGATGGTGTGCTCCAACCTTGTTTCCCGTCGCCGTGCAACCAAAATGCTGGCGATGAACGTAGAGGTACAGGTTAATCAGAAAAACCGCCTAGCAAATGAGCGATAGCGAACGGTGCGCCAGCTGTCACAGGATTCATCCATGGCGAACGAGTTCCACTGTTGTATAACAGACAGTTTCGTTGTGAGTAGTATACTACTCACAAGCAGTGTATCACACACAGGCGACATTCAGGAACGAAAAGACAAGCCCCGAACACGACAGACAAGAAGGGGCTATCGGAACTGTGTGTACATGCTGTGTGAGAACGTTCACCAAGGCAAATGACAACGTACTGTCACCCAATGTATGTGAGTGCATGTCCGTCGTGCAAATGGGTGTACGCGTTTGTGGTTTCGTTTTTGACATGATCTGTGCGGACGTTTGCGCAATAAACCAACTTGCTGGCCAAGCGTCTTTTGAGGACACAACCGGTGCCGTAACGAACGCAAGAATGGAGATTCCCTGACCACAGCCGTTCGAAAACGGAGACGTTCGGACGTTCCTGGAGGACTTGGAGGACGTGGCCGGAGTGGTCGGAGTCAAGGCCGACCGTGGGAAGCTGGCTGCCCTGCGGACGTTGGTAAAGGGCAGGGCGAAGGCGCTGCTGGACGCAGCGCTAAGAGGCCCTGCGAAGACGGAGTAGACCGCTGCGAATGAGGCGCTGGTGACAGCGTTAGACAGCCCGGGTGACCGCCAGGAGGCCATGCGGCGGTTCAAGGCGACCAGGCTTGAACTTACGCTCCGGATACTGACAGGTACCAATCGAACCCACGGATCGTGTGAAGACCGCATTTACGGTAGGCGAAAAACAGTATCAGTTCACGCGCATGCCGTTTGGCCTATCCGGGGCACCGTTCACATTTCGGCGCTTGATGGTTCAGCCGGTAGAACGACTGGATAATGTGGCGGTATACCGAGATGATATCGTAATATACGGCAACACGGAATCGGAACATGCTGCCCATATAGATGCTGTCTTGAATCGCATCAAGAACTCAGGACGCCGGATCAATGCCGATAAGTCACAGCTCGGACGATCATCAGTGGTGTTGCTGGGACACAAGGTGGGCCAAGGTGGAATCAAGCCTCTGCCGGAGAATATACTGACAATTAGAGAGACCGTGGCTCCGAATTCCAAACGAACGCTGAGACAATTTTTGGGTCGAGCAGGATACTACAGTCGGTTCGTTAAAAATTTTTATTCCACTACATCGCCATTGTACGAAACCCTTCGAAAAGATAAGAAATTTGAACGGATCGACGATGCCCAGAGGGCGTTTAAGCGAGTGCAACAAGCGATGAACGAGCAACAACTGACGCTGAAACTACCGAATACAAAAAAACGTTCATCGTAGCAACAGATGCCAGTGACCGTGGCATTGGGGCAGTACTCAAGCAAAAGGAAGGAGTAATCGAGTATGCCAGCAGAGTCCTGACTCCTACGGAGCAGAAGTATTCGACCATTGAGGAGGAATGTTTGGCAATCGTCTGGGCACTGGACAAGTGGAGGCCATACCTGTTGGGTCAACAGTTCCACGTGGAGACGGATCACAAACCCCTGGAATGGATCATGACTGCGAGGGACCCGAGAGGCAAATTAGCCCGATGGGCATTACGTTTACAGGAATATGACTTCACGATCAACCATGTGCCTGGTTTGAGCAATTGCGTCGCGGATTTTCTTTCTCGACCACAAGTAGACGACGAACTCCCCAAAGTGACCGTTGGAGTCAACGGCTTAATAATGGAGCAGGACCCACAAACGCTAGTACGCCTACAACGTCAAGATAAGGTCCTCCGGAAAGTGATTGAAGCTCTGGCAAGAGGCGTGAGAATCCCCACAAATACTAAGGATGAGGAGCTGAAAATAATCGCATCCCAATGGAAAAGAGTTGGCTTAAACAGTGCAGGCGTATTGACATGGCAGCGTGGCGTTGGGCACCCGTGCGTGGTAGTCATCCCGAGACAACTGAGGAGGAAAGTGGTGGCAGACTGCCATGAAATGGCACACACCGGATGCACTAGGACGTACGATCTGTTGCAACAAAGAGCATATTGGCCGAAAATGAAAGAGGATGTGACAACTTACGTGCTTGCATGCCAACAGTGTCAGTTACTGAAAAGCGACAATCGGGGAGCCCAACAGCCCTTACAACCAATACCAGTCTCCGAAATCGGTGAACTCTGGTCTATGGATCTTATGGGCCCATTTCCACTGAGCGCCCGCGGTAACCAGTACGTTCTGGTCATGACAGAACACTTTACCCGTTGGATCGAAGCGACTGGCGTTTCGGATCAGAAAGCATCTACGGTGGGAGACATGGTGATGAAGCACATTGTAGTAAACCACGGTGTACCAAAGGCGATATTGACGGATCAGGGACCATGCTTCGAAAGCGAGGAGTTTCGAACACGTACGCAACAACTGGGAATCAAGCGCATCCGAACGACGCCGTATCACCCACAAACGAACGGCCTAACTGAACGTACCAACCGAACGGTCAAAGAATGGTTATAAGCCAAAGGAGGAGACCGGGAGTCTGCGTTGTTACTGGTGTTATCGGCCTACCGGGCGTCTGTGCAGGCGAGCACGGAGAAAGCTCCATTTCAATTATTGTACGGTAGAACCCCTCGACTTCCGGTGGATCAGGATATTGGGGTATGGCCAGAGTGCACTGATTCCACTAAAGAATTGGTCGCCGAAAAAGAAAAAACCAAACGAAATCTGAAAGCATCGCAGGCACGCACAAAGGAGCGATCAGCAAGACAACGGTTCGGTAAGACTGGAATGTTCAACCTAGGAGAACGGGTGAAATATCGAGACCATCGGAACACGGGCGATAGCGGGCCAGGATCAAGAAAACTTTTGCCTAAATGGAAAGGTCCGCACTTGGTAATATCCAGACGGGGCCCAGTATACACGATCAAAGAGGACGGCGAGACGAAACGAGTGCACGCCAGTGAGTTAGCAACGTGGCACGAGATGCCGACGCGACGAACTAGAGGATCAATAATCCGGGAGGAAACACCGCGTTGATCGGAGAGGATTCGTCGAAAAATGCAAAGGAACCAAGGAACCTCGGGAGAGGGAGGAGTGTTGTATAACAGGCAGTTTCGTTGTGAGTAGTATACTACTCACAAGCAGTGTATCACACACAGGCGACATTCAGGAACGAAAAGACAAGCCCCGAACACGACAGACAAGAAGGGACTATCGGAACAGTGTGTACATGCTGTGTGAGAACCTTCACCAAGGCGAATGACCACGTACTGTCACCCAATGTATGTGAGTGCATGTCCGTCGTGCAAATGGGTGTACGCGTTTGTGGTTTCGTTTTTGACATGATCTGTGCGGACGTTTGCGCAATAAACCAACTTGCTGGCCAAGCGTCTTCTGTGGACACAACACCAGTTATTTTCTTTACCCATGTTAACTTTTTTCCAAGAAATTAATTCCCTCCGTGGATTTGAACATCTTTGCATGTTGTCATACCTCTTTCACCAATTGTTGAACAATTACTGCGGACATTTACTATAAATGTCGACGTTTCATACCAAATTATCACTTAATTGTTTACCATATATTGCGCACAATATAGCGCTGACTTACTCTTTTCTTCCCGCCTACGTTAAATGTATCAAAATTACGACTGTTCCTCCGAGATGTTGGTGAGCTAGAGAAGAGCTCAATCGCTACTGCCTACTATCCGTATTCCACCTTCCATTATGAAGTGCACCGGTCACGACTAAGGGGATCTATGCATATACTTAGTTTGTTACAGGAGCGTCTGCCGGCACAACCATCTTCAAAGGAGTATTCAGTGAGAGTTCTAAGAAACAGGGGTAACTGTTGCTTGCACTCACCCATTTCTTTCTGGACGACCTTACAACTGCTGTGCGTCTGGGAAGCACCATCGAGGAACTGTTCGAGATACCATCCTCTGACGCCACAATTCACATAGAGGGCAATGAAAGGTGCGTCAGGTAATTGTTGGACGTTTTCTGGCCACCTTGTCCAGTAAACAAAATTTTAGGCCAGACTTCACAACCGATAAGTTCAGTGCACCTAACTATGGGGCTACAATGTGGACGTGAGTTATCCACCCCCTACCTTTGCCATTGCAATGCATGGTCACTGCCACTGTCACCACAATTCCGCTGACGAGCGTTGCTTTCTTCCCAGACAGCCCTGTTGCTTCAAGGTGGACGATACATTTCTGATTTTACGCTTTGCCGTGTAGCTCCTTGGTTAACATCCCCGTGAAATCTCATGCGTTTGACATCCCTACACTTCTTGTGACCACAATGTAAAAGAAGAACTCACTGCATGGTTAGTCTTCCGGATATTAACTGTAAAAAGTGACTTCCAGGAGGTTATTCATTCAGACGTGCGCATGTGAGAAGAGTTACACTGTATGATGCTCGAACTGGACGTCCTACGGTTTACGCTTGCTGAAGGTCCTCCCAAGTTCTCGGACGACTTTCCCATTGCATTACCAATGAACTGCGTTCAGGATTTTCAAATCCTGAACAGAAATTGGAGGACCGTTGTTAGTACCTCAAGATGATAACCCTTTAAAAACCCTGCCTAACGCATACGTGACAGTTTATGTGAACAAAAGCGGCGAAAGAACAATGGGAAGCCGCGCACGCAATATAATGAGTATACTGGTACCCGACGAGCTGGCGAACGACATCAGCTGGAGAGAGGTTATTAACAAGTTCTCGTTTGCGCCCTTAACCCTGTCGCAGCTGATTGTGGGTAAGCTTGTCCATAAGAAAACAGCCACAATGCATATAATGCTGGCATGCGTCAGAATTTTCCCGGTTCGTCACACAAGACTGTGAAAGAGGAATAACAATGGTGGATCCAGAAAGCTAGATAAAGATATGCCGGTTGGCTGAGAACAACTCACACAGCCATATGGATTCACGGCTAAAGGACATCGCCTACCCCTGATCGTTCGATTTCTGCTATATATTTTGCCCCATAAATATATATTTTTGTTTGCATCAGACGCCTTTCGATTAGCTCGAGGTAGCTAGAGGGTAGCGCTCAGTTGCCTGCTGCAAGCGTAACTGTCGAATGACTTGCGGAATCAGGAAAAGTAGTGTACCATGTGCTACGTCAAAAGTTTTCACGAACGTCCTATGAGTGACCTGAAAATTTTCAGTTAGGACGCTAATAAGACACTCAAGGGAAGCTCACAGAACACTCATGGGGCACTAATAGGAAGGTCGCGCCGGCTGAGTATACAGAAAACGAGCAAACTAGGTCATTGGTCGTGTCATTTATGCATACCAGGAAAAGCAGTGGGCTAATGGTTGACCCATTAGGTACTCCACCTAACGGAGAACCTTTATCCGATAGCACTTCTCTTACTCTCACTCTACACGACCTTCCAACGAAAGACGACCGTATCCAACAACAGGTACAAGGGGAGATTCCAACTTCTCGTAGTTGACGGAATGGAATGCTTTCTGAAAGCTAAATAACACAATTCAACCACTTCTCCTTCATCCGACTTCTCCGTGACAGTGTCTAAAAACGTCAGCAGACTGGTAAGGCAACATCTACTCCTCAGAATGCTATGTTGGGGAACACTGAAGAATTTCCGCTCGCAGAAAACTTTGTAGATTCTCTGTCGTAAAATTTGTTCGAAAATTCTTCCGACCTCAGTCACGATTACTTGTCGGTAAGTTCCAACTTCTGATCGGTTGCCATCCTTAAAGATGTGAAGTATGATGACTTCTTTCTAGTATTCCACAACTATTCCTCTTTCTGACGTGAGACTGAATTGCCGGGTAAATGGCAACGCCAACAACTTGGTCAGAAGTTTTAGAATGATCAGCTCCTGCGGACTTTGTGCTGTTTAGCTGGAACATCGCCCCCTCAAATTCGTGGGGCGTAATGTCCTGGTCCACCATGGCCACGCTCCTGGTATTAGGCCGAGGCTCCGGTGCTCCATTGTCTGAGCGATAGACACTTTGAAGCTGTGTCATAAACGTGCCCGTTATGCCCTTGTCAGTCGATATAATATCCGCGTCATAGGAAAGTGAAGTAGACAACTGTTCATTTTGTTATTCGTCAACGAATAACAGTAATCGTATACAGTTTTTTGATGCACAAGGCATCAACAGATCAAGAATGGGGGTAGAAAGTAGCAGCAGGATAGTGTAAGCCAAATTTCGACCTATCCGCGGACAGACAAATTCAAACCATTGGGATAGCCGATGAAAACTGGCTATATCACTGGATGATTTGGTAACCAAAGCGCAATAAATTCACAGGCGACACCCCACACGGTGCTTTTCCTGTAAGCACGTACCATGGCGTTTGCCGTGGTCTTGACGGATGCTTTTTGGAAATATTTCCGGTCGAGCACAGATCCAAAGCTAGTTGAGCTGTTTGATCTGTTCGAGGTCGATTTTCGCAGGTCACTGTAGCATGCTACCGCATAATCACCACGCCCTTTAACGACGGGGATAAGCCGAAGAGTTTATATAAGCATCAAGATAGGTCAGACACTGCCTCTCACTTGCGGCGTTGGCACAAACGCACACGGTCAGCTGAGATGCCAGTAATTCTTCAACGTCAGTCAAAATGCCCAGGACTTTTTACAGGTGGCTGGAGCAGACGCTACGCACAGTCACCCGGTAGACATCATCCCCCTCCACCTAGGGCCCTGCCGCAGATATCTGAACGGAGAGAAGATCGTAGAGATATTGCTTCGGCTAAGGCATGCTGCAAGAATGTTTATTCTGTGCAACTGTATACAAAGTAGGTTCCAAAAAAACGTCCATTGTGGACTTACGCAATTCGCTTGCTAAACACATGGCAAAAAGAAGCTCTTCTTTGAAAGTTACAGCCCACCGGCAAATCATGCGATTTAGGGCATGCCCACCGTGTTCTGGACGGTGAAATCCGTGCCTCCCAATACTTCTTCATAAGTTCTGGGTAGTCACTTGTGTGTTAGCACCGCCCCGAGGTGATGAGAATAGATGTCACATATCGGAACTGTTCGAACAGGTACTCCCTGTTCGCACTTGTTGCGGACGGCGTGTGCAGGTTAAAACTGCCGGTCTGCTTTTAGTGAACGGCGAGCGAGATGACCGTAGTTATCGCCAACCTCCTCCGCATCTCCAACCAGCATACAGGGCCTATCGACATAAAGACGATATTCGTGGATGACGGCGCCACCATCCAAGCCGTTGTTACCTGAGGATTGCTGAGAGTACCGCAACTATTGTGCGCTTTCACAATTTCTTCTTTTGTCATGCGTTCCGTATACTGTCACCAGTCGGTGAATACCCACGCCTGCGCACATTCCTATTGGGATGTATATATTGCGGTAGTTCTGCTTTGTGTGACACTATAAAGGTCGATATAAGGGACCACGCCTCTAAGCCGTGGAGTTTTGTACATGCGTGTAGAAACTGGGAATCAAGCTCGCTGTACGTAACAGACGAATAATCAAAGATTGATTGTCGATCGAGTGATGCGACTGGAAGTAGTCATTACCGCTGGCGTCGTTGGTACATCGTTCGTCCATTCGAACGAACACGAAAAATTTTCTATTTGTTTGCACGCCCATGTATTACCCTTGTTTGGGCGGCGATGTGGTACGCGTGTGGCCACGATGGGGTGACGGCTGGGTATGGTTTTGTAAAGTATTCCCCTGGGTTTTTGTTCACACATCCATTTGTGAACATCAAAACACTTGAGTGTGCCGCTACCCTCTTCCTACTTTTTTGTTCAATTTTTCTGAACGCATTCCGTGTTTTTCCGAGTTCTGCTTCTCACTGTGTTCCGAACACCTTACGGTTTTCAAGATGACTGATCACGCTACTCGCGTTTCTTCCGGGCATGTGTTCACTCAGTGTTTTCTAAGCGCACATGTAATGAATTCCATGTAGAAAATGGTGGAACGTGCATTTTTAACCGAATGGAAAAAGAACCGAAGCCTTCGTAGACACCTAATTTGTATCCCTCATGGTCGATGTTAGCGAGCATCGTCAGCGGCCACAGCTTCTGTCGTAAAGTACGTTGACTTTGCTACGTACCATGACTTTCGCGAAACTCCCGTTGAATCTAGGCTTTATTATCATTCAAATATTTCACGCTAGACCGGATTGAAAACGAAGTCACTGCCTGCAGCTCAATAATGTTTGGTGCCCGAGTGTGAAGAAGTTATGGTATTGCCTACGTTCTGCTCAACAAGCTTCTTCAATTAAATGTTTCTGTGGACACACTCAGGTTTTTGCTGAATGCGCGACATCCTCCCCTTTTAAACTGCACGCGAGATAAACGGGGCGTCATTTTCTCACCCGGACTATAAAACTGGGTCCCCGACTTCCTTGTCAACGCTGATATGACGCAAAGTTTGGACACAGAATGTTAACTATCTGACGCGGTGTTGTTCTGGTCATCTACCCTCCCTGCTTGAGCTGGTCTCCGCCAGTGAGAGCCACCTGGTGGACAGAGTGATCATTGTTCCATCACCGGGACACTGTGACCAATCTCTGTTCACCTATAATAATATCTGTTACTGGTTACAACAACCAGCAAAAGTCCGCAGCTCGATTTTCCAATCAGGCCAATTTTAACTGCCCGAGAAGCTACCGAAATTCATACCCAGATTGACTCCAGGGACCAGAACTATCGTGCACCTCAAAGTTTAAGTCAGAAAGAGGATGACTTGTTTGTACCGCACAAAATGTGCACTTTTTCATTTCGGCCACCTCGTCCGTGCACAACACTTCCTCCATGACCGTTCCAATTCATTTACAGAGCATCAGCTTACAGGAAACCCGGCGGACTCAACTGCGGTAGAAATAGTTGCAGGTGGGAAATCCGTGGGCATACCAAACTCGTACAAAAAGATCTTCCGAAGAGTCCGGGGAACAGAAGCCTTTTACTTAAGTGTTCACGACGACTCAGAAAGAATACAACTCCGGCCTATTAAGTTCAGAGAGAGGTTTCTCGTAGGATTGCCCCTTCTCTTGATATTAGAACCTATAGGTTTAAAGCCCTATGAGACCTTTCGTCTTTCTCCTTCATTTCTGCGGAAGGTCTTTAGGGGTCAGCGCTAGGTAGTCTGTTATTTCCTATTTACATCATAGACCTTCCGGACGATATTCTCAGCAGTGACCTTCTATGGCGTGATTACCTGAAAAGCTGGGATGCCCTTGATCCCAGTGCACTACGGAATGATCTTGACGCGAGTAAGCGCTGGTCGGACGAATAATGTCTCCCACTGAATAACAATAAGTGCGCTCACATGTCACGTACTGGAGATTCCGACAATGCCTTCATGATTCGTAGCGCGTTTAGCACAGTGGATATAATAAAAAGTGATCTGAAGAAAGATCTGGGTGTATGGTTTTCGTCTAGCTAACCTCCCGCATATCACCACGGGGTGATGGCAAAAAAGACTCGCCATCCTCAGGGTGATTGGACGCATTTCACCCGAACAGACAATGCAGGATTTCGAACGCTTAACGCGGTTTACAAAAGATCACTTCTCGTGTGTGCTAATAAGTTAGTGCAAATCGGTCTGAGGAAAGAGCTACCCGCTGTTCAGCGTGTCCANCACGCGGCTACCAAGGTGGTCGTGAACCAAAGCAATGTTACTTACGAATCTCGATTTAAAAGTCTTGACCTCCACCAACTTGAATTTTGAAGACTGCGGTGATGTAACACTCACATACTTCTTTAGAGTAGGTCTCGCACTGCAGCGAATGACGACGGCCGGCGAGGGCATAATCGGAAGCTTTTCAAGCTTCACCCTCGGACCTTCCTTGAACAGCAGTTCTTTTCTTGTAGGGTCATGAAATATTGGAACAGTCTTCCTTCTGAAGTTGTCAGTAGCGCTCTAGGGACCGCTTTGAAGCCTTGCTTGATTTTATTGTATCTAAACTTCCATTATGCGAGTAATATTACTCTGTTCGTGGTAGTTACTGCAATTTTCAAGAGCGGCGCGACACCCTGTTTTCAATAATCGCCTCACATATCAACAGACGCCCGCGTCGAACCCGTGTATCAATAGCTGAAACGTTGCCGAAAACTCTCGTATGTTGATGCGGTCACCAAGACCAAACGTTGAACTCGAAAATTATCTTCACTTTGAAGCGAGAACTGTTTTGGACAGTATACACCAACTGTTAATTGTCTCTTCGAAATCGTCTGTTCAAATAAGCATGCAGGAAGCAAGTGTATTTTTGTCGTCCAACCGCACATTCTAGCAACAGCCGATGTCTAGTTGGTTCATAATAGTAGGCTTTGGTTTGGAAAACGCTTGCCAAATTAGTTTCCTCGCAAGTGTCTTTGATGGGATGAAATCAGGGGAATCTATCGCAAGAATACATGGTGGCCAACTATGCCGTCCTCCTATTAATGAAAGATGGACTGTGAACGGTTTGCCGCAACAGGACATAAGACGCACACTAAAACTCACCGGGATTTCCCGAAGGAAAAAACAGAGGTTACTTGAAAGAGTGGGTTAACTTCAATAGATTTATCAGCCCAGAGAGAAGACATGTTGCGATATGTTAACAGTTCGTTTACTTCCATCAGTTGCAAACGTAAAACATACAATTTATATATGACAGAAAATTGGGGATAGTCAGGGTGTGGACACGCATACAATCACACCACGTATTATGTCA
>QNGE01007265.1:9050-20887 GCA_008508345.1 Paragonimus westermani | reverse complement strand
CGTCGTGTTCCACACCGCACCCAGTACGGTCAACAAGAGTAGACGAAGACGAACCATTTAGACAAATTTTTCTATGAACGCCAGCGAGTGTCTCCTTTTATGTGTTTCTGTTCACACACTGTTCCTAAATTCCGTTAATGCTGTACTCTGTCACATCGTCCCAACTGTCAAACTGCTGTATCCATCAGCAACGTGAGAAGTGTCTTAGCAATACTGTGGGTGCATGTTTGCTACTGTACATACGTAGACGTGAATGCCAGTGAGAATGCGTCAATTTTTCCTATGAGATGTTAACAAACGGATTGGATAGAAACATTCCAGACATTGTAATGATTGATGACACCGGAGCAGTTTTCAGATTACTTCCACGTCTAGATTAGACACACAAATCCCCATCATCTTCAATCAATCCTCCATTCAATTTCGTGGTTCAGGCTTTGGACACGCTTGAATGTTCACATCTAGTGCATGGCTAATTTCGTTGTCATCATGCTAGTCTGGAAAACATGCGTTTTTGGACCGAAAATTCTGACACGGAGAAGGATACGCACTACTGGTGAATGCAAATTAGGGTGAAACTCAAGCCTAGCTCCTTCTTACGAAGTGAGCAGGTTGACTGGCTCATCAGAGTGCAAGCACAGTGGTTGACTGTGGATTGTGCTCCTGTTGAAATGATCTAAATCTCTAAAATGCAAAACGAAATCGTACGTTTCGCCTGGTTAGTTTTAAATCACAGATGAGTAGTCGGGGATTTGGTTTAGTTTCAAGTTGTCCATCACTCACATTTGATCGCAACCTTCGCATTCAGATAGACTTTTCAGCCAGCCTCTTTGTGAGTAGTATAGTTGCTTCACAGATTTGTTTCCACCAACAACAGCTATGTTGAGACTTACAACGGAAAATTATACATACTGATCGACGTCAATGAACGCGGGTGAGTTCGTTAGTGTCCATAGAAAAAGCGTCTCGTGCGGCTGAAATCACTTAGGCGTTTTTAAACTCGAAGCTACTCCTGAATTCAAGAATGACATACACTTTCTTAAACTGAAGAGCGCACAGTGTGTCACACATTCTTCATTTCAGTTTGGCAGCTGTCAAGCTGTCCTTGTCATGCTACTTTCGCACCCATTTAACGTGCTTGGCTGTGTGATTTGAAGCCATTCAGCGTCAAGTATCCAGTTTCTTGCCTCGAGACAGATTTTTTATGAATTATGTCGAAGAAGAGTGCTGTAATTAGAATCGAAGTGTTCTTGCACTGGAGAAGTTCACTTCTATATTTCGACAGTTGACGTCCAGAAGATATCTGACCACAAGACCCGCCATTTCACATGAACCAGCTCTTGGGTGGCTTTTCACTGTCTTCTTGCACCTGCACCGTCAAATACGTCGTGTTCCACACCGCACCCAGTACGGTCAACAAGAGTATTGGAGGACGAACCTTTTAGCCAAATTTGTCTATGAATCTCAGCGGACGCTTCCTTATATCTCTTTTTGTTCACACATTGTCCCTAACTTCCGTTAATGCTGTAATCTGTCACATAGTCCCAACTGTCAGATTGTTGTATCCTTCAGCAACGTGTGAATTTCCTTGGCGTTACTGTAGGTGCATGTCTGCTACTGTTCATACGTAGAGGTGAGTGCCAGTGAGATTGCGTCAATTTTTCCCATTTACTGTTTACAAGCGGATTGGACAGAAACATTCCAGACATTGTAATGATTGATGACACCGGAGCAATTTTCAGATAACTTCCACGTCTAGACTGAACACACAACTCCCTATCATCTCCAATCAATCCTCCATTAAAATTTTTGGTTCAGGCTTTGGAAACAAGTGACTGGTCACGACTCGTGTAAGGTTAATTCCGCTGTTATCATGCCAGTCTCACAAACAGGTGTTTCATGTTTATTTAGCAGAATAATCAACGGGTAGTCTAATTTACATCATATCAGGTGTTTTAAAACTCGAAGTAACTCCTGAATTCAAGAACAAGAAATACTCTGCTAAACTGCAGAGCGCACATTGTGTCACACATTTAACATGCTTGACTGTGTGATTTGAAGTTATTCAGCATCAAGTATACACTTTCTCGCCTCGATTTCGGAGGAGTTCACCTCAATATTTCCACAGTTGACGTCCAGAAGATATCTGACCACAAGATGCGCCATTTCACATGAACCAGCTCTTGGATGGCTTTTCACAGTTCATTAATCTAATGAATGTACCTTCTACTGGGATATTGGTCAAATCGCAACAACGAATCAGGGACACGATTTTCCAGCCAGTACCCGAGGCACTGCATCAGATTATGGCTTCACGCGGTCTGAGGATGGAACAGAACAGCCACTAGACGCCGGGTGCAGCAAACACCGATATCTCTGTTCGATAACAAAACAACACCCGATCTTATGCAACTTTTCAAGTGTAAGGAACGACGACTCCGGATATCTTTCAACAGTCAAACCAACGTATGTCGTAAACGCAAAATTTGGGTGAAACTCAAATGTGTTAATCAACAGATGCTTTTTCCTGTCATGTTCGTGAAGTAGCGGGTGACAACCTTAGAGTGACTCTAAAGTTTTCACACGAGAACCACTTTTCCACAAGACTGTGACATTCTTCATTCTCGTTCATTTGCTCATCCTCTGTGGACGTTCTGGGCTACAAAACATCTGGTATCAACCAGCCTCAAGTGAAAGAGGTACAGAACGATCCGATTCAAATGGAACCTATTCTCACAGTGGAACTGAGCTTCGTGACGAGGATAGAGCATGTACTCCGTCCCAGTCACTACGATGTCTTATAACGTGTTAAATGTAGCATTTGTCTTTGACACTTTTAGTGTTCGCTCCAGCTTATCATCGCTATCAGAAGCGCCCACAGCCTCAGGCGCTCGTAATCTCACGGAAGCACAACCTATCCAACTAACTCAAATTACCTAAGGAGGTTGGATTAAGGTGGTATAGTATCCGATGAGGCTGATGAAGATCGTAAACAAGAAGTCTACACTATTTACACGATGAAAAAACCTATGGCATTCTTCACACCATACTTCTAACAGGAAACCGGATGTCTGTTTTCCAGATGATGACTCACATGGTTTCGGCGAAATTACCGCCCCCCTGATAGACACTCCACTGGGATCCAGTTGTGACAATATTATTTGGCTCAAATTCCTTGGGTGCAGATTTACATTTTGTTCGCGAACGATTCGTAACGAATATGCTGTGTACACGCTTCACTGAAATTCCACACGCAGACATACCGATTCTTTCACGGAATTCTAGTTGTTTTATGCCAGCACTGTTTTTACCCCACTATTGTGGTTGTTTTCTGTCTGGTTCAGAAGGCGATACGTTAGTTTTACACAATTCTTCATGTCCGCTATGTTAGAACATAAGAAAGGCAAGTGTAGCTGACTGGTAGAATTCAGAAGGCTAGTTCTCTACCCTGCTATTTGTGTGTAATGATTGAGTGTGGAGGGATCATCACTGGAATGTTAGCACCCATCAACCAGTCCAAATGCCTCCAAAGGGGGAACATGGTCACTTACGTTTGTGTGGCTGACACGCGTATCCGTTGAAACCGGGCTCCTTCGCCTTACTGTTTGCTCATTGGCTCAATCCAATTACGCAAACAGACATCCAGGACAGGTCGGTTGAATTTTCGTTTCCCATACTGTGAATGTGCACATACAGTGTCGTTTGTCAAGACCGAAAACTAACGCCCCCAACAGAAATAAAAGTATACATTAACTTGCCTTCACCGGCCCAGTAGTAACGATGAAACAGAATTTTCGATGATTCGCATCTCAACGATTCTGCTGTATATAGTGGGTACAATCGACAATGTATTAGCATCCGAAAATTGTCAGTACCTTCCAAGTGCACACGATATTGAAACTGAATGCCAAGCAAACTACTTCAGGTGGGAGGTGCGGAGGTCAGAGAAATTCACCCGACATGTGCATTTGATATTAAACAAAAACGTAGAACAATGCAAGAAAATAGCGATCGAAATTCAGAATTATCGGGGATTCGGCTTTTGGAATAAGGTGAGCTGGGGACCTGAATAGGTCATGGATAAATTCAATGTTTATATCGGGAACAATTCGGTACAAGACGGGAGCCGTTTCATCCTAAACCAGTGGTTTACAATAAGATACCATATACTGGTGGGTTGACTTGCTCATATACTGTTACGGTAACCAGGTAGTACGTCACTCAGTGGTGTGAGGTAGCAAGCTACAAACAGGTACGTTAGTCGTGTGTTTGACAATATTAGTCCGAATTTGTCGATCCGATAAAATTGAATTAGTATGAGATTTGCCACAATAAGTCGAAATCAACAGTAACCCGGGCATCTTTTTCTGAGTTGTTTATGAGCAAATAGTGTTCGCTTAGAACAGAATAATTGTTAGTAACCCGATTGATCTGTGTCTTGGTTGCGTTAACAATGTGAGTTAACGGTGACAGAATTCCATCGCTCTCTATTCCGGAATCTGCTTCAAAGAAATGCAGCGCATCACACAATTTCATTTGCACTCGACATAACGTTGCCCGTTACGTTCGGATAGGAATAGTTGGTGCAGTACACAAGTTACTTCGATTTTGTAAAAATTCCGTTATATTTTGGTACACCAATTTTCACTCGCTTGACAATATTTTCTGGGCTGGATGTCGCACGATCTATACATATTTGCTTAGCTGACATTCGGCGGAGTTTCATGCTTCGCATAACTGAAATATCCACTTCTCGGTCATTTTCTCTTAACGCGATTAAGCTTCCTTATGCATTCTTTCCAGAATTGCGGGTTCAATGTCGTGAAATCCAGGGTACCCACGACCTACGATGAGTCGCATACTATTTACTGGATGGAATGTTGCAGAAATCCGCCGGGTAAGAATAACCTAGCAGCTTGACTACGTCATGCGAAAATTTGCAGATGTCTCATTCACTTTGTTGTCACGACATATTTAAAGCGGCTGAATGATGTTTGTGGTGTTTTTCATAACTAGTTTAACACACGTGTTACGCATATATAGTCAAAGTTATTGTCTGTGTTTTAAGCCACATTTCATACATTTTTGCGTTTGAGCACCGTCGGCTTGCCTATAAGAGATGGAACCGGTAGAATATGTTGGGTGAACAGAATGCGAACGACAAGAAGATGCTATCACAATGAGGAATAGTTGTATTTTCGATGATAACAATCAATCCCATTCGTTTCTGAGTAATTTTCACGAGGTTCACCACTTATTTCTTCTACCTTTCTCTGTGAATAACATGCAAACAATTTTGTTGAAAATGCACATCTTTCAAACTTGTGTGACTTCTGTTCTCTCCTACTCCGCTGATGTATCCGGCAGTCGCGTTTTGTCTAAGCTAAATTATCCCGAGGTATATAGGTCATTTCTGCTAGACTTCATGTGAAAATTAGAGATGGAGAGAGCTGTAACAATCCGCGTACACGAGACTTACAGATTGATGGTTCACAATTGAGATCGATGGATATTCTTACTTTCGATGGGTAAACAACAGTGCTATTTCGAATGAGGATAGCGGAAGAAGGGTGAGGGGAATAGAAAATCGACCAGAGATTGTCAAGTACATTAACTATGCACGTGAACATGCAATCCTACAATGACCAACTGCAGAGTAAGTGGCCGAGCGTTTCTTCGGTTCGCCACAACAATTCGAATGAATTAGCCATGTAACTGTTCAATCTAGCATGCAGAGACTGCGCGTGCAGTGTGCGTTTGAATTTTGTGCTGATGACTATTTTACGGTGGACAGTGGGACATTTTTCGAAAGTGGACGCACGCTGATGTGGATAGTGTGCTGTTCGTAGTGTCCGCGGTTAATTTGCTGTTAGATAGGGTGGGAGAAAGCACGTGGTGTAATTTGTGTCGGGCTTAACAACAAACCTTGTATGGTATGAATAAGCTTCTTCCAGCATAGCGATGGTCCATCGGAAGTTGTCCAACTTCACGTGGATGGATTATTTGTACGAAGTAACGGTCGAGGTGTCAATAAGATTTCGCGAAGATTTGCAAAGCAGAGGCGGTTAGGATTGTTTGCGTACGAATCAGAAAAACATTAACCGGAAGTTTGTCTCAGTTTCAGTGATTCAGCAATAGAGGAACTGAGAAAGAGAAGATCAGAAGATAGTGAGCCGAAGAGCAACCCAATCAGTGCCTGTCATGAGCACCACCATCGCACAGTACGCAGGTGGTTATGTTCACCGGTGTAACGTCGATAATATCTTCATTGTGCAGAAATGATTTTGATGATCAAGTTCTATAAGTAGTCGGTTCGGTGTCCGGCGTATATACAACAATTCTACTTCGGAATTAAACTAACGCGCGCGCTGTTATGATAGGCTTTGTTAGGTTGCTCGAGGTTAGTAAAACTCGGATGCAAGAACAGTGTCGTCTGCAAGTACCTCGACTAATTAGTCAGTTTAACGAGTTACTCCAGAAGCACGAGTACTTTTTAAAAGATGCTGGGGTCACCGGAATATCGTATATACTAAACTCGCGTCATTTCCGATATATCTGCAACGTATTCAAAACAGCACCATTCTGCATAATCTACCTGGATAGGATAGGGTAATTGGTGTTGTCACCTATTTGGTAGCTCCACGCTAAACCTTCTTAGTAGAGCTAACGTTCTTTCGCAGACCAAGGAAAGCCAGCAAACTGAACAGTCTGAATGAGACCATCCAACCAACCTGGTAACTAACTCAATTGTCCAGTTGGTATTCTCGACCATGGATGCAATAATGTTCGACAGGCTAGGGTCGCCTGTGAAGATTTCATTCAGCAGTCTCCCCTCAGAAAGTGATCTGTTTGGCTTAACTGAAACGTTATCTGGGATGCGGTTTTCTGTGGCCCAGTTGGGTGTAAGTTTACATCACTTTGTAGCCTCTCGCCTACAGTCAGATTTTTCACTATACTCCAAACTTCAGGATCTTTAGCGCACAATGACAACGAACGGAACAAGGAGCAGTAATCGTAGTAGGAAATCTTATGCTGCACTAGTGATCGCATAACACCAGTCTGAAAACTTCCTGTTCAAGTTGACTTCGAAGTGTCAGTCTTGTAGGCAACATTTGAAGCACAGTTTTAAACGATTTTCTTTGCTGTAATTACCAAGTTTCAGGCAGAGTTGCGAATGGTCCACTGGGTCGAAGGCCCTAGAAAAGTGTAGGAAGACCATATCAATCAGTTTGCTTTCTTCAGCCATCTTTGTGCAATCCTTCCCAGCAGCAAGTAAGTCGATACCACACGAGATTCCCTTTCGAAATCCGTTTTGACTCTCAGGGAATAATGTACGTTGAATGCGACGCCTGTCTAACTGGTCGTCAGTGGAGATCTACAAAAGGGCTCGGTGCGACCCCTACATTTTAAGATGAGTGGTACTGTGCACGCGTTTCGGGCTTTGGGGTGCTGGACATCTAGGAGAGGTCCATTTAACAAATCGTGACATGGCTCTAACAACTCTTTAGTGCGCTTCTTCAATACTGAAGCAAAGAAAACATCGCGACCCAGGGACATCTTTTCACAAACCGATGATAGGTATTGGAACAAGCTGAACGCGGTAGTCCTCATGAAATTGGCAGTGTTGGTACCGACTCAGTGGGGCTGGCAACGATCACACACAGATACTAGTTAACAAGAACGTTGATGGTTCCTCTACTTGAGACGGGTTTTCAAACATGTGTGGTACAAGCGAGATTGCAGGACAGCCTTTGGTTATTGACACCACCACGTTACAAAACAATTTTGGATTGACTAAGCTTGTCATACAACTGACGTGGGCATGTGTCGACCTTCTCAGCTGATGTTTTCTAGTTGCAAACGACACAGTACTAATCTTGCTCTCTCTCTCTCTCAGCTCCCTCCAACTGATACATGCTTCAGACTGATTTCTTCAGTGTCAGCAAATATCTCACGCAGTGCCAAGTGGGGGTTTTGAGCCTGGTTTGTCTAGGTTGCCTGATAGAAGCATGTACATCGACAACTGTAGTAACGACATTCTCGGTGAACGATGAGTGGTCATCGAGTGACAGATATGCTGAGGCATCAGACGAACACATTTCGAAATGTTCTTGGGTCAGGGATGTTCAATCCGCCTTGAAAAACTTGTTCATGTAGTTTCGAGTTGAAATATCTGCATTGTGTCTGCCTACTGAAATGTATTTGCTCCGTGGTCACAACGACCAAGCTGGGCATTACTGTGCAGAAAATCAATCATATTTCTTTATCGTGGATTGGAATATAATTCAGCCTCGAAGGTTTCTGAGGACCGGCCACAACGTGAACCTCCTGAGATTTTTGGTAACCATGGGATTCACAGCTGCACCCTAAAATTCAGCTGCGGACAATATGAATCTAGCCTCTGTCATCGAAGTCAGGTTCAAGCTGGAATTTTCAGCTCAAGACACGTGTTTTCTGAGACTAGCGTAATGACAACGAAATTAGCTTCACACTAGTTATGAACAGTCAGTCGTATCCAAAGCCTGAACCAAAAAATTGGATGGAGGATCGATTAGAAATTATGGGGGTTGTGTGTGCAATCTAGACCTGGAGGCAGTCTGAACTCGTCACTTTTTCAGCTATCACTAGACAACAGTTCACATGAGGTGGTCAGTCGATAACATCCATTATCATTTGTACCATCATGCTCAAGATAATGGTGTGGCCCGTCTGTTAAGTCACAGGGTTCTCAATTGTGGATCCGTGAGCCTCGGCTGGACTCAAACTAGCAACGGGGACAACAGAGTCCTCGTGGTGACTGATTTATTATGCAAAGTATAAAATCACAGTGAAGACCCTAAAATGTCACCTTTGCACTAACCAACTTAATTTTGTCAGTGTCTTCTGATATTGACCAGATAAGTCAGTCCGAATATGAGTTCGTAAGTGAGTTGCGCTAGAATCCGTCAAATTCATCGTCAAAATTTGAAGTTTGTTTCAGACTAATGGTACGTTAGACTTGTCGAATCTGAAAACACAAGTGTAAAACTACGGTCTTTCACTGAACTTGGGCTAGAAAACTACATAGCGAGATCCTGCGGTGCAAGCGATCTGCCACATGGGCTTGGAAACTATACAGATAGAGCTTTAAAATTGCGCTCTTTGATTCAGCTACTGCCTGAGACTCAATGTTGAGACAGTTTTTCTCTGAAGCATTTAGTGGATCTCACGGAAATCATGGTGTCCTATTGAAAATTGAATATGTCAAACCCACGCTTACAACTGTACGCTGTAACACTTACTGGCATCTCGTACGGTGATGGAAACTTCGCAACCCTGACACCGAGCTAGAGAATATACCAACATCCAAAACTCAAATCTACACCCGATGTGAAATTTATGGAACGATTTACTATGAACCTGCGAGAATCAATGTTCCCACGAGCTGGTATGTTAAAGGAAGTTACACCGGAAGCGTGCGTTGATGAAGACAAATTTTCAACATATTTATACACAAACTGTGAATCAGTCCAATCTGAAACCTGTCACAGCAGCAGAATCGTTGGTCGTAGGCAACAGAACATTCAGATTATACAGAACCCGTTGGGGTGCACTCCGGCAAAGCCTCCCGAATCAGATTTCCTTGAAAGCAAGAGCTTATGCTAAGAATCGTTTCACACCTAAGTCCATTCTGATTCAGCTAGCCTATAATATCTATTCATGCAACTAGTAACAGCCGATAACCAGTCCGCAAACTTCAGAAGCGATCATATTGAGTGCCACGCAAATAGTCAGTGATGTGCGAACGCTGTCGTGAGCAACACAAAATCTTGGTGATTATTTACGGAGGTGACTAGTAACAAACACTGTCAGGTGTATAACAACCACTCACGAAGATCTCCCATGTTCCATTCATCTTCACGTGAGAGTGTCATTTTCGCTGTCGGAATAAGTAAACGCGTATCCACCTCACGTTTGCTACTCATATCTACAGCTAGAAGAAATCCCTGAACCCGGAAATTTTGGTTAAATCGAAATGTTTCGGATCTAATAAGCTGTCTCTTCCTCATTTCCAGAAGTGTATTACATTTCAACCACGCATCCCATTCTCCATCAGACTTCCTGTTTTATTTCGTTTGTTTAAGTAGTTTGACATTTTTATGCCATTTTGCGTAACGTTGGTTAGGTCATGTGGTCCGTCCGATATGGGATATCGCGATTCGACTATTACAACGTGTGCTAGAAATGGCTGTTTTAAGCCAGTACCAAGCGAACTGACCATATCGCTTGTTCAACGGATAGGACCATACTTGGAAGTCACTCGTCATTATTCCAGTTTTCATTGCAAATTCTGGAAATCTACATTTGATTCAGGTTACCAATGCGAGTGCGTTTCATCCAGTTATTATTAGTGCGGAAACTTTTGTTGATTCGAATAGTTCCACGGGGTGCTACATTCCTCTTACACTCTGTTTTAGGAATCAGTCAACCTGCAATACCAAACAGAATCATATGGCACATTGAACAACATAACCTAACGTGCGGGGTTCTACACATATAGATGTACAGCTGACTGAATGAAATCAGCTANGTAAGCTAACTCTCGTTGATCGGCTTGAAAGACGCGTGTCAGTAAATCACACTGTTCAGACAACTGCATGGTTTTCTAGGATGTGAATTGCGCCTCGCGGTTTTTGAAGGAATCAGAAGAGCCTTGGCGTATACCACAGATATTCTGAGGCAGCCGTCAATAGAACTGGTAGTACGGCTGCTTTTGCACGCTGACTATTTTGGCAGCACACATTCGTGTTTAGCTTATCAAATTTCTCATCTTCAACGAATGCGACATATCAGGCTTTTGGCAGGCCCACAATGAATGAACAAACAGTCTCAACGCATTACACAGCGTTCAGAACTCTTTCAGTTTGGTTGGTTTAAAAGCACTTGATGGATCTCACAACAGCGTGCCTTCATCACAGGACTACTTCGAATAGCGTCAGTCTCTGTTTACTTCCCATTCTAAGCAGCTGATCAAGCTCCGCCATTTCGATCCACGTGTCGTCGCCGTCAGTCAAGACGACGACTCGGTCTCTTTGCTGTTTGTGGAGTTGAAGAAGCTGTTGAAGCGTCACCCAGAACTTCGGAACCTCAACACAACACGCGTCACATCTTTCAACTAAATTAGCAAACGTTCATGAATTTGTTTTCCTGTCCAGACTACCTGAGTCGGTAGTTGTGATTTGCAATAGAACATTCAAGAGACACGTTATAACACCCACCAGATGATGAGTTAAGTATTCTACCGGGTTTATCGTCAGACTTCAGTAATAGAGGCATTGTACCGTAGATCTCACATTTAAGTTGAAAGGCTTCCGGGTGATATTGTGACCTCCGTTTCCAGCACTAGTCTGCTGTGCAACAAAGATGTTGATTTCTGTTTGATTAACAGTGGATGAACATGCGGTGTGCGAACGATATGCGAAGTGTTTGTGGTGTTGTTTTGTAGAACTTCATAAATTGTTGTTCGTAGTTCGTTACCTGTCGGGTGTGCCACCGATTTACAAAACAGGCACTCAACACTTCCGTTATTCTGTCCGGTCTATTTGGTGCATTCGAGACAGAGTTTGCGTGAAGTGAGGCTACCCTGTTGAGACTTATACACTTGGGTGACGATCTAGCAACAACCAGACTAACCCTATAGAAAATTAAGGACTACTGGCTGGGAGGTCAGTAGGACCGATGGATTGAAACGTACCGCAAAAACGGTTCAAAGGAAGTCAAACGAAAAGCAACATCTCTGCATCAATCACATATCACCTGACTTGCAATGAGGAGGAGAACAAGGTGGTAGATAGAGT
>QNGE01007264.1:0-24299 GCA_008508345.1 Paragonimus westermani | reverse complement strand
ATCGTGGTAATGACTTGAGACCGCTATCCGGTTTACTTCTAAAGAATCTAGATGTTGATGATTTATCTGTACATAATCAATACGTGGACCAGAAACGTTCTGAGGATACTGGTCAGATCGTTCCAAGTTCCGTTGTGACTTCAGATAATGATGGTTCTGCTCTAGATTCGAATTCGCACCAAGAAATTACAAGCATCATTTGTCGGTCTTCAAGACTGCAAATGAAACCCAGAAAGGATTTCAAGAGCCCGCAGTCCCATTCAACATGTGGTGGATGTGATGATTGTCATTCACTTTAATTATTGAGGTTTAGGTTGTACACTTTTGATACGGCGCGTAATTCTAATACAAGCGTTTGATGGTTGTTCATTCGTTGTGTTCTGCTCAATTAGAATATGCCGGTTACTGGTCTCACGTTAAGTTATATCTATTCACAAAAATTACACATGCTTATATCCATACTTTGAACTTGGTATCTGTTATGATCTCCTAGAGCCATGCTACACCCTGTCTCTAATGTTTCTAACGTTTAGATCAGCAAAAGCCAGTCCGATATTTTAATGGACAAACTGATGGGATTCCGGGCAACTCGGACTCACAGCTTTTAGCGTGTCTAGAAGTCGGTGAAATCATTCTCGCTCTGTTTATGCAGGTGTACCTCGGTGTAAACTTAATCAGTTTTATTCGTATTATGGTGTATACATTTAGGTTCTAATCATTTATATGTACCACTTTCAATCCGGTTTATCAATTGGTTTTCAGTAGTTGACGACCGTGTAAGCATTACCTAATGTGTGAAAATGGCCAAAACATGTATATTATCCATTGTTCAACACCTCCACTCTAGTGGACATTCCATTTTTTGAAGTGAAACTTCTTCTCAGACATATTTATCCAGAAGCGGAACTGTTTTGAAACGAAGTTGACAGCTCAAGCTAAATTTGTTCGAAATTACACATCGGAATCATGAGAAAAATGTAGCGAACACGAATTGTTTTATCTGTTTGATCATCGGGTTAATTGTAACACAACAATCATGAAAACGGTAGGCAGGGTGAGTAAGAAAATTGGTTACTAGAGGTTGTGGGTTACGTGCTAGCTAACAATTACGCAATCTACATTCTAATGTGTGAGGGTGATTGACTGGAGACCAAGGAAGATTGCGTGTTTCCACGAACTCCTAATCGCAGAGAAAAGGTCAACACAGTCGGATAATATTGGCCTCGAGAACGACCAAAATTCGTAAACCTACCGTTTCGGATCAATTTTTTGTAGCTCAGTAAACAAACTGACAAGCATCTTTCTCACTGATAAAATGAATGCGGTCCGTCGGATGAGTAAAAATGGCTCTTGAAGTCGTTCTAGTCAACGCTTTTCAACGATGCAGGATGTTGCTAATGTACTGCGTCCGATAATCGCCTTGGAGTTCAACCGATGTGTGATGCTCAGCCCGCGCAAAATTGCGAGCAGACAAAAGCTGGTTTTAGAACATGGAAGTCTGTGTTCGAGCTGACATAATAAGGAGTGTAGAATAAGAACCAATGCACGGTTACAACTGACTTCCTCAGCAATTTGGCAATAAATTTGGCAAACGGTTCACCGCTTCAGTCTCATGGAAACAAACTGTGCCATTTTGCGGAAACATATTCCATCAACCACAACGAATTGGCACTCTCGATTATATCGTCCAAAGCAATCGTTTTATCCTCGGTGTGATGGGGGCAGAAAGACAATTCAGACGCAGGATAGTATCGGCGAAAACTATTCGCCGGGTTCACCAAATGCCCAGTGCGCTATCTTCAACGAAAACGTTGTGCAACGCTTCACGGTAAACCAATGATCTGAGACATTCAAAACAAGTTTGGACCACAATGCCACGGTACTACTAAATGAATTATCAAAGTGAATAAGTAGACAATCTCATCAGCCTCAATCAACGGATCGTTTCCGAGAGATGAATCACAATTAGATGCGGGACAGACTAAAGATGAACTACAGCCACATGATAAAGCAATCATACCCAAAACAGCTCTTCCGAGCAGTCATCAGATGGGGGCGAGCCGGACCCCAAAAGAGGTGATGCACTCACCGTCCGAAGCACAATGACCGGCAACTGGCTAATCGCACAACTATCCTATTGGCGCGATAAAACAAACACGTCTGGAGTCAGGTCCAATCAGTGGTCAGAAGCAGAAGAGGCGAAATGTACAGAGATAAACGCCCGGGGGGGTTAGGGTTAGGTCGGATTTTCACGACTGTACTTTCAACGTTGATACATTTAGTGGAGGTCCAAAATAACCAGACGTCAAATGCCGTGGAGGTGAATAAAAAAAGTCGGATAGATAAATGAACGACGTCGATGAAACATTAAGAATTGTAACCCGCTAGTGGTTACATCCACTTCCACGGAATTGACGACAGAGGCGGTGTATCCTTCGAAGTTATGGTAGATTCATCGCAAGTAACAGAAATTAGCTTGCTTCATACATCGTTATTTATCGAGACACTTATCGAGCCGCAAAAAGGTGGGCAGTGACTAAATTGGGGTGTACATTCCAGGAATGCGTGACAAGTACGCCGGCAGAAATTACCTCGTAGGTACAAACCATGTGACCCTAATAACGATTTATAGTACCGAATAACAAATATGTTCAACAACCAAAGCAATCTTTCTGAATTCATTTTGAATTTCAAAGAAGTGTGAAATCCACCCTTCTCAAAAACAGCCTTGTAAGCTGTGATATAATTCAAGTCTTGGGACATCAGCCCATTGATCAGAGATGCATGTGTATTATATATTAATGTATCTGTTCACGCATAGGTACCTAATACTCACTGACAACCACCAGACATTCATTCCCAGCAGCTTAGAGAGCCCCAGATACTCTCAACGGTGTGATGTGCAAACAAAGCATGGCGCTCACGGTATTAAGTTAAAAATGAACGGCGATATTCAAAGAATAAGGCTGTTGAGAGCAGGTTTCTCGCAATTCTTATTCCGCTAAAAATGCAAAATGACTGTTAACTGGACGGCGTAGCATACACAAAAGGGAATCCGCTGTCCAAATAAAGTTGATGCTGCGACACCAGAGAGTCCACGCCTGTTCACGCGAGCGTGTCAGTAGGGAAACTCACCTTTTTTGCTACCACCAATGCCATGGATTATCGCAAGTGATGTGTATGTGTAACACTCGAGCTATGACAAAGGAGAAAAGAAAATTATAGGAAAATGTAAGGCGCTATACTGGCCATTCCGTTTGTCAACATCAAAATGCGTTCAACGATGTAACGGCAACTTGACGCGCCGAGCTTTTGTATCACTGTCGGCTCTGGAATGTGTAGCGTACAAAGGAAGCACGTTGGGTTGGCAAGATACGGAGCATGTGCTTTTAATACCAGCGCGGAAGTGGGAAATAAGCAGTCACGATAAAACAAAAGTGGGCGAAGCGGCAGACCCAGGAACAGTAAATAATGGAGCGCGACTATGGAAAACGTCACAAATATACTGTTACGTTGTGGCTTCCCGGTCTGAGCGACGATGGAGAATACTCCATGACACTACCGGCTTTTTTTCTGTCACAGTGAGTTGTTGTGAATGGGCAACGGAGACCGTAGTTTAGATAGATTGCTCGGAGTGGGTTTCTCTGTCTGCGAACCGCCGAGAGGATTTTCGCCTCTGCGAGGAGAGTCGTAATGCACGTATCGCCATGATTTAGGACGCGTAAAGGTTGCTACAGTCGAGTCCCTTCAAAAAGTATGACCGGAATATAAACCGTCTTGCTCAAGGCCTTATTTCGACGGTCGGCCGATTGGTTCATGAAGAAACTACAGAGCTGCGAAATGAAGTTCCACCTAGGCCTGACCAACGACCAAAAAACTAGTTTGAAGGCAACAACGTTGTAAAAATGACTTCATTTCCCCGTGAATCCAACAAACTGATAAAAACACAATAAACATGGAAAAAGTAAGCAGAATGAGAACGAAAATTCATCGACACAGGTTATACGTTACGGGTTTTTCACCATACACAAGATCGCGGAAAACTAAGTGTGGTGATTAGGAATACGCATCAGTAGTCGAAGACGTACTAAGCTCATACTCGGAGCTAGTCATCACTCAGTACTAATACCACGGCACGTTAACCAACGGAATCGTGATACAATCGGCATTATGTACAATGTGTTTACTCATGCAATAAAATGACAGTAGCGCACAAGGTTCGGTTATAAATTACAATCATTACACAGGCCGCAGTTCAAGCGAAAGTCCGGCTCGTTTTAATGATGACGTTGCCTCTTCTTCACACGCTAAGGAGTTCCTGTATACGTTGACTCGACTGCAGATGCTACTTCAATAAATGAACTCAAGTCTGAAGCAGGCTCCGGAGCGGAACTTTCAGTCTCAGAAGATTCGACAGACAATGCCGAAGAGAGCATTACAACCTCCATACACTTAAAACCAATACGACATAGATCGGACTTGGTAACAAAAATAGACACTCATAGGCGACGGACTGCGTACTTGTGCTTGAAGGTTCACAGTTACCAAGATTAGGTAAAGCATGTCTAGTTATACCTTTAGCAAACTTTTAGTAGTTTCAAAACAACAGAGATTTAAAAACGGGGTTTAGCTGCAAGGTTTCTGCCGTTTCTTTGAAACAGCCTTTAGGCCCAATGTCCTTGGAAGCCATAATTGCAGACAGATTTAAAGTTGACCAGCTCACCACTTGTCAGAACAGATGAAAACAGCAATACCTCATTCTCAACCATTTCGGTACCCAGGACCTAGTGGTTGGAGTCAGTAACTGCCCAGTTTCTTTCACAGTGATCATCTGATGACGGTCATCGTTTGGGCAGTGGAAGAAAAATTAATCCCGTCCATAATTATGGAGGTTGCTAGGCAGAAATGAGGCAAGGAATTGGAGTTACTAGTACCATCAGAACTCGGTGAGTTCATGGATATTACCGGTAAACCTAAGTTTATTCTTTTATTGGAAATCAGTACAATGAGGTTAGGAGTGTTTGCCATAGGTTTGTTCCCCAGGATATAAGCTTCAAGACACTACGTCTGGCCTTCTAAATGAGATTACCACGAGAGTGAAGATAATTAACACTACATTCAAATAGAGTTGAGGGCTTGACTTACGCTTGATATGGAGGAGGATATTACAGTGAAGAATGTAAATGTAGACAAAACTCCGATGGCAGCTTGGCAAAGAAGAGCGACCAACGGTTGTCAGGCATCTTTAACTATGTTACACCATATTCCGGCATCTCATTCTGCGAAAGCATGTTCCAGCTTTTAGTGACCCTACAAAGGGTTGCGTCCACCTTACCCGATATAGTAGCTCACTTATTCTCCGGTCAAAGGCCGTGATTGCAGAGACAGCTGTTTGTGTGTAACTGGGTCAAGGACTTTACTAAAGTTCCGGAGATCTCATTAGGAAACCGACCGCCTCCATGACGACTCTTTTACCCATTTTTGGACGGAAAAACAGGATGACAGGTTTCCGATCTTTCCTCATAGGGTTATCTCTTTTGGTATTGATATGTTCGCCGAGTTTGGCATTTAGGTTGCAAACGTTTCATCACCAAGCGAGGTGACATCATCAGTGCGTGAGTGTTCGGCGTATAATAATAATAATAATAATAATAATAATAATAATAATAATAATAATTTCTCTTGACAGCCTTTTGAAACACCCTTGAAATATTTCAGCCACTCTAGTGACCTTTACAAGGTTTAAGCTCAACACATGCACGCAGCGTTACAGACATTCTCCCATAGTCGTAGCCCCTTCACTTTTTGTGGAGCGAACTTTACTCACAGCATGCAAAAACACATTTCCTTCCGTTGCCCTCACGTATACCGTTTAGGGACTTAAATCCTGTGTTCAATATTCCCAAGTTCTTGGTCCCCTCATTCACCTGACATCAGTTCTTCTCTATTATTAAAGTGAGTGCAAACGAACTTTCCTGATTTCTGACAAGGAGCTCACCGCGTTTGTCTACACTGATTGACATTCGTCACCCTCTTAACCTCCCTACAACAGTGCTCGGGCGGTTCCGCGTTCCCTTAACAACCGGACTTCCCACAGCCTTATTAGCATCAGTAAAAATTTAGCAAGGGCAAGTTGGGTTTATGTTTAGGTCCCTGCTGGATACCAAAAAACGGTAGTTTCGGCTGTGGTCGCCAAGACGCCCGTTAACCGTACTCCCTGTCGAAATTTCATCCACTATCTCTGGGTGAAAGATCTTCTCCTACGAGGTCCAGAGTTCAATGAGTTGGTTGCGCTTTCGAGGTCCAAATAGCAGACTATCCGTCTCGTCCACACGGGGAAGTTGAACTCTAAAAAACACATGCAGCACGAATCCATGTTGGTCTTCAAAGAGCAGGCTGAACTCACTGACACGCTTCGCATTTTGACCTCTGTTAATTGCCTCCAACATGTCTGGGAAGCTGAAGTTAGGCCTGTCGGTCGGTAATTTGCAAGCTCTCGCTTGTCCACTTATTGTACGTGCAAACCACTGTAACCTCCTTCTATCAGTTTTGGACGCTTGTTTTCTAGAGAGTGAAATTGAAGAGTCAAGTGAGCAGGTTTCGCAAAACATCCTTTGCAGGTCTCCGTATCAGTGCTTGGGTACTGTCTATCTTTATTACCGTGCCTGACTAATGAAATATCTGGGGACCTGTCCTTCAGAGAAAAAGTCCACAGAAGTTACGGTGAAGAGTCGTCTCATGCTGAGCATAAGTGTCAGCGTCTTATCAAACGAAACTGCTTGTACTAATGATTTTACACTACTATCCTTTTTGATCTTCAATGTTGTTCTGGAACTATTTTCGTACTCACCTTCTTCCGTCGGTCGATAAAAGTGACGATAACCGGAGCTTAGTTCAATTCGATGGCATGTTCACTCAACTTCCTGTTTTGTGCCTGAGGCAGTGCCAGCCCTACGAAAGACCGACATCCCCAAGGCATCCAATCCGTGGCCTAAATTTCGCATGCTTCCTCAGCCCCGTTTTGGCACCACAACTTGTTGAGACTAAAATTATATCCCTGTTTACCAGATCGCTTACCTTTAGTCTCCACTTCTTTTATACTCAGTGGTATTTAGCTGTAGGCTTCGGCTCCTCTCACAGTCGACCGAGTGGCTCGAAAACTGGAGGCTACTGTCACCTTGTTGTAACTGTGATCACCACTTCAACGGTCCCCTAAATTGAGAAGAAGGATAGGCAACATGAAGCCTGTCCTCACAGAATTACAAAGTCGCAGAAGATAATTTTGCGGATAAACAACCACACAGGATTGACACCTTCCTGCCCATAAGAGGCATGTATACTAGTGAACCTACCACTGACCCAGCGACTGGTAGCTCGCAAAGTTTTTATAGATATAGTTTGTGTAAACAACGGTCCACTCCGGCAGATCAAGTGTAGGAGAGTTCAGCGGATACAGACGTGAAGATACCATGATGAAAATGGATACAAAAACCCCAGGCCGCTCTTGATGGAGATTCAACGGCAACTACATAGATATGAAATATCGCCGCGTTGAAAGTCTATATTGAAAGTCTATAGAAACATTATATTTTGTTTGCCTGTCGCGCCGGACATCCTAAGCTTTGGTGGACAAGTTAACTTCAGGTTGGAAGCCGTGGCTTGCTAACAAATAATTACCGACTCTAACGCTAAACAGTTTGGGACCATACCACCTAACGACCTTTCATATCCTGTTCATGAGTGGTTTCAACTTACCTGAAATTAACCTTCCGGGTTTATTATACACAGGCACCTGAAATTCTATGCCTGCGTGAATTTTTCACATATGCGGGGCTTCAAGGAGACCACCCCTGGCTTTATTCGGTGGCGTACTGGCAACAACACGTCGCAGCCGGATTACATATTCACCAGCGAAGAGATGGTGACTGATGCCCTAAAATCATCGCGCTACTCGGACCGAATGATCAGGCAGGCGTCATATTTGATTTTATTCACGGTATGAACCCGGTCTGCTCGGTGGTTGGCAACCGAACAGACTTTCGTAAAGTGTATGCTGAGAAATTACATGGAGTATTGAATAAACGTTACTCTGCCCTCCTCCTCGGTGGTGATCTCTGCATGAAATCTACTGCCGTTCTGTCCGCAGTTGTGGGTGAATCTACGCAATCATCAGGCACCTGTACCGAATAAAACGGCATGTTTGTACATGCGATCGAATATAAGGATTTGGAGCTGACGGAGAAATACACGCTGTATACGCGATGTACATCGTTAACCCTAAAAGACACTTTATCGTAAACAAAGTGACACAAAAGTCTGTATCACTGGACAACGTAGCTTTCTGGATCTGCTGCCTCAACTTGCAAAGCTAAGACAGATATCCTGACAACTTGCGTCATGTTAGACTCAGACTTCCGGTGGCTCTTCCAGCAACACCCAAACTACTCGCAAAGCCTATCAATCGACTGGGTCTAGAATAGTCGCCTCTGATTTACAGCGCGCGTAAATAAATTTCCAGGTTGCTGAACAAGCTACTCGGATCCGAAAAGGAGGACGGCCGTGGAGGCGAGTTTCCTGCCAACGAGGTGACAGTTTTCGAGAAAATCAATAAAAGTAAAATAGAACAAAGTGACAACAAAAGACAACACCAAGTCCACAAATTGTGTAACTTTGGTGACTAACTATTCATTTGAACGCAACCGCATTGAACGGCCACATAATGGCGGAGCACTGAGACGCAGATGAAACCATAGTACACGTGAACAGACTGCACGGCAGCTAGCTCCCACAAGTATATCATATCGAACCTCAGTGATGCGTCGAAATGAGCCTTCGTGGAAGGAATGGTTTGTTGCGTGCGTAATTCGAATGGTCGCGTGAGTCCTTGCAAGGAGGGCTCGCAGTTATTACCAGGATGACTCCGAATGTAAGAGGAAGAAGGATCGACGAGACGTGAATAACTGAAGACCGGAAACGTGGTCATCGACTTTCCATCAGACGTGTAGTAATAATCAAACTCGAATCCGGAACCTGTTTTAACCTTGTCGTCACACACAACGCAGCCTCATTACTCATTATGTTATGTTCCATCGCGTCAACCAGGTGCAATTCACTGGGGCTTAAGTGGTATTTTGTCATGTTTAGGCAGGGTTTTTAGCACTAGAGGTCACCTCATACATTGCTGTGGCTAATATAAACCGTGTGGTTGGCGGATGTGTGTTTTAATTACTTTCAAATATTCCAACCCAGACAGTGTGTTAGGACGACCAAATGTTTCACTTGTATTACCTGGGTGTTCCGCAAAGGAAATTAGGACTGGTTTCAAGGGCCATATGAAATGTACCTGAAAAACCATAGCGGTCACTTTTGTACACAAAATTATTTGTAATTAATGCTTGTCAACGACAAAATGCAGAGCTGTTGAAGGCTAAAGTTTACTTGAGCTTTAGAGTCAAACTGAAAAGATTAACCACACCCGGTCGCATTATGTCGGAACGACATCTGAAGCGGCCAGAATTATTTTCCAAAGCAACCGTCCTTCGTGTTGGTGGACCGCACCAGTTAGGTGGTTGTCATGTTCCACAAAAAGGGAAATCCAGGAAACAACTGAAGGCTCATCGCACGTAGGCAAGTAGGAAGTAAGTAGAAGACCGATGCACGACTCCTTCAGTGTTGTCAAACCTTCATACAGTAACAATTACAAGGTATGCTAACGAAGATGTCATGGATTACAACGCGAACGGAACGACGGAAATGGTGCGTAGCCCATCTCTACCTCGTAAGGTTCGTGGAGGTGGTTACCTTCCGGGGACGTCTCTGTTTGGCTTGCTGTTAGTGGACGCGGACTCGCACCCGGCTAGTGATGGAAAACTCTATTTTCTCTTCTAACATAATATTTTACGGATATCCTAAGGGATCATGAACGAGAGAATACTGAAACAATCCGCTGTATTCCTGTCACGAATAGTGCGACTTGGACAGTAACGATGAATATGGTCCGTGAGTTGCATCCACTGATAACTGAATTTCTCCTGAATGTACTAGTGCTGGATACCTGCGGTTTGGATGGTGTTACTAACGTCATTCTGGGTGGCCGCAGTTCGTGGACCAGTCTTTAGTGAAGCCAACTCGGCTGCTTCGAATAATGCTCCAGCCGCACATCGATGGCCTATCATGATTCACAGGTTCGTGAAAACAATTGTTCCTCATGCTGCCGGGATCGACAATCCGACGTAAATCCATGTCCATCGTTGCATTGCTTTGTGGCTAGTCCCCACCAAGACGTATGTGGCATTGTCTGAAGTCTGTCATCTGAAATCTACTGGAAGTTTTGTCCGCGAGACTAGGGTCGCATAAAATCAACGGCCTTGCCAATATTATCAAAATGCACAGTCAATAGTGCACTAGCTCGCGCTGTCATCAGACAAGTAGAACAGCCAGATGGCTTTTATGTACGTAGAGAGCATATGACAGAGCGTGTATACACAAAAGGGAAAATGACACATTAAGCACTATCAAACTCGAAGTTCCGCTGTGGTGGGCACTTCACAACATGTAGGCAACCGGGATATTGCGTGGGCATTTCGACTACTTGAAGAGCTACTGACAGCAGTGGTTACTTTCCTCGATGGAATATATGGGGAAGGGTTTCGTGAGATTGATCAGACGTTCAGTGTCAACAGGATGATCGGGTTCTATCGAGAACAATGTAAGGTTACTCGCCGTGTTTTAAGGCACGTGAGAAGCTACATTGATCCACAACGTAGTGGCCTAATGATTTTTTTCGCCAACGATTCAATTTCGCACTGATTTACGCGTGGTCTGTTGTTCCGGTTAATGCCCTCCCCAATATCCAAAGACAGAGAAGATAATCTATTTTTGAAACGACCGCTGAGAAGGCGCTCGTAAGAAGTGAAGTCACTACGTTGCTAACAGAATGAATACGTAAGAAAATTGCCTTTCAATTCGGATATGAAAGTCTTCAGGAACTGAACAAAGTATGTGCTTGTGCAAAGAAATTAACAACTGTGTATCGCTCAATGATGGAACGACACAAAACGGAGTTGTGCCCAACTAAACAGGTGGCGATTGGTTGGGTGAGAGCAAAACAACTTTTGGCGGATCTGCGGTTGCTAATAATTATGAGTCGTTTGGTACAAACATTTCCCGTTCTAAATTCGAACAGAGCAGACAAAGGAATGACATGGTACGATTTACGCTTGAGCAGATTTCGCTATATCTGTGGTGGTGTTTACTGCAGATAACCTTAAATATACAAAATTCCAAACCACGAAACAATCACAAAAGGTAGGAATTCAAAACCAGTTTGGTTGCTAACGGGGTGCATGAACATCACAAAATGGGGATGTTGTTGCTAAACTGTAATGACCTCGGCACATCGTAGCAAACGTTTGTTCCGAGTCAAGAACAGGACAAAAAATGGCTGGTGAGTCAATCGCATGTTGCGACACCAAGTAATGCTCAGCAATCTAAGACGCTCGCCCCTCCCGGGTTTTGCAGCCAAGTTGCCCGAATGCGCGACTGGTTGTTAAGGCAGTATTTAATTTACATTTTCCAACGCTCCTCTGCATGTGTCTCACTGAATACAGCTCACTTCTACGTGCGACAAAAACGCAGACTACTTTGTAACATGCAGGCCAGTCGCTTTCGCTCTGAACGTCTGTGGCACTTGTGGCCCGAATCTGGGGCAATATGGAGGCACCGGGAGACAGCGTTCTTCCGAAGTAGGAATTCGAACAACAGTCCTGAAAAGAGGAACAATATAAACAAGCATGAGCCAAAGGCCCACTGAGCCATTCACACGACTTACACAAACGAAAGCTAAAACGGCACTGGCAACACAGCAGCACGCCCCGTTACACAAGTCAAATTCAACCCGTGAGCGTTCTCTGGTTTCGGTTGCGCGTTACAACTTTGCACAACAAATCTCCTGCCTCCCGGGTTATGCAGGCGCATTTCCATAAGACATTACTTCATCGATATGCGTCAAGCACTCATGTGGAAATATGACTATATGAGTAATTCAATAACACCTACCCTCAAATCACTTAAGCTTGTCATTCATGACAACACGACGCATACCTCGAGGAAACCAGATAGCGCTGTAAATACTGATGGCAACATCTGCGCTATTCGGGCACAAGATGTCGAAAGTGTTTGTATCCAGAAGCAGCGCAACAAAGAACCTTTACTCATCCGTTGCTTACTCCCCACTGACTCGTTCATATTTGAGTGTAGCTACCTGGTTATGCCGTCCACGCGAACTAAGTTTGAAATAATCGAGGTACCTGCGATTACCGTTCGGCAAATGTATTGTGTTTCACCTCGATTGAAAAACATACAGAGCTAAAACCCTTCAGCAATTCCAAATTTGTCTTCTAATGTCGCTGACTCCTTAGTCGTGAATACTTTGACAACCATAGTCTTTGGAGCCACTGGCCTTAATGGGAATTTCACAAATTCTGCCACTTCCGAGCAAATCATCGTAATTTGAATACTTTTAAAAATAATAAATTTTAAATTTCGGGCAACGCACCTGCGATTTGTTAATTGAAAATAAGCAATGTGTACGAAAAAATTGGAGTAACTCAAAAAATTCATAAATAACAGGTTCGGGGATGAAACAATTCATTCTCCTGTCAAAAAACACCCACTATAAGCGTTAGCTTGCATTTCCACATTTTACAAATGCGTTGGCTGCAAGTTTTGAGGTGGAGTGTGTAAATTACATTCTGGAGATGCTCAGTTTTGCAGCGTTCTGAAGATGTGGATGGAACGGGAGTTAACGGCCAAACCGTACTGGCACTGAGTTTCAACAAAATACCAACACATTTATCAGTGGAGTATTTGGTACGTCTTCAGCCACCTTGGTTGTGCGGAATTTATGCACTTCCACTCTTTTTCAGGTGTAAAGATAGAACGGGTCCCCGTTAGAGGAGGTATAAAACAACAGGACATACATGTAGTTCTCACAGATGTCTAACGTTGGTAAAAAAATATTGGATAACAGTCGTTAAAAACAGTCCTCACCGGCGTCTTCTTACGGGCTGTGGCATGAAAATTCCACGTTTTAATAAGCGGCTACAATTCTGGAGGGTGATCGAGGGATATGGATAATATTATTCGGGGACGAAGTTTCGCGCATGCATTTAGAGCTGTACAGCTGCTGCCCCGTTCTATCCATTTTTTCATCCATACTGCATTTTTGCAACTAACAAACCGCAGGTGCTTTGCCCGAACTTCAGATTTTAATAGTTTTAAAAGCATTTAAATTGCAACGATGGACGCCGAAATGACCGTTTTTAGAATGAATTTCAGGGTTCANATGTAGCGTGCCGAACACGCCTCGTCGGAAAAGAGTAGGAACTACTGGACGTGGATGTCCAGTAGAGGTTTTGCAAAGGATAGTGTCTGCAGACGCTGGCAAAGGTTGATCAATCAGCCGTAGAGCTGATTGTTGGCAGGAGGCGCGGAAATCAGTTTCCGAACGTTGTGCGTTGGCCATAGCGTTTAAGTCGATTGAGTCGTGACCAACTAGTGCCGACACTTGGGATAAAGCGTCAGCCACAACGTTATCGCTGCCAGAAACGTGGCGTACATCAGGCGTAAACTGGGATACGAAGTCCAGATGGCGAACTTCGCGGGTCGAATATCTCTCAGACCTACTGCGGAAGGCAAAAATCAACGGTTTGTGGTCGGTGAAAATCACAAACCGGTTTCCCTCGAGGGCATATCGGAAGTGCCGAACGGCCGAGTAAATTGCTAACAACTCACGACCGAACGTGCTATACCTAGTTTCAGCCGGAAGTAAACGTCTAGTAAAGGAAGCGGGCGGTTTCCAGAGTCCATCGACGACCTGTTGAAGTACGGCGCCGACTGCGGTGTCTGATGCGTCAACAGCTACACTTATTTCTGCGGCTGAGTTGGGAAGGTGCAACATAACGGCGGCGGCTAATGCGTCCTTAATTCTATCGAACGACTCGATGGCTGTTTGGTGATAACTCTACGACTCCGTTAACACGGTCGCGGAGTGAATCGGTTAAAGGTAGCATAAGATGAGCGCAATGTGGAATAAACGAACCATAGTAGTTGACCATCTGGTTGAATCGACGAATAGCGGCGAGAGTGGTAGGACGGGGGAAATCGCGGATTACTCCTACCTTATCGGTTAACAGTCGAATACCGTGCTGGTCAATGTAATGTCCTAGAAACTCTATCGCTGATTGACCAAAAACACATCTCTCTGCGTTAATCGTCAGCAGTAATCCGGATTAGCGTTCGGTGGCGGCCGACGAGAATCACGTGACCCTGCGTGGCTACTGTGTCGTCGAGTGGGGGTAGTCGAACGTGATCTCGAACGCTGCGTCGTTAAGGCCTGAAGTTGTTTAGTTAGGGTGGCAACTTGAGCAGTTAGAGTTGCAGTTGCGCCCTGACTATTTGAAGCGAGCTGGGAAACAGCGGTGCCATATGTTTCCCCGATCCGGTCGGCGATATCAGTCAAGGTTGGCAAGGTTGCTGATGGGTTTGCACCAAGAATGTTTTGCATATCCTTAGGCAAACGCTGTAGCCACACCTCCCTAAGTAGAGTCCCTTCTATGTGTGTCGCGCCAGCTAACCGCTGCATGTGGCGAAGGAGCTGCGATGGTTTACAGTCACCGAACTCGGTCGCACTCAGAAGCTGAAAAATACGTTGGCGATCGGATAAGCCAACGCGTTTAATTACGGCCGCTTCGAGTTGCTCGTAGGGCTCCGTGGAGTCCGGAAACTCCAGAATATCGTCCACCTCTTCAATGACGTGAGATGGCAGTGCCGCAACTACGTGATGAAAACACGTTAGCTCTGAACTGATCTGTCGTAGCGCAACTGTGGCTTCTAACTCAGCAAACCACGATTTAGGATTATTCTCTTTAAAAGGTGCAAACGGTACGGCTAATGCACTGACCGAAGCGTCTGACAAAACGTGCGGTTGAGCCTCCATTAAAGCGGAATGAATAATAAATCGATTGTTTTAAATAATTGAATATGTAAAACGTATTAAAGAAAGAGCAACTCAGAGTTATAAAAAAAGGTATACCTGTGGAAAACAAAGATTATTCAAACAGGCTCACCAATTTATTGCTCGTCACATTTTCCTCAGGAACGCAAATATCGAACGCGAAAAGCAAAAGGCGTTGAGAAGAGAGACCAAATCTTCATTCGACGAAATGTACAGGTGGCCTCTGATAGCGCTATTAAAGGCACCGACATGCGAAATAGCTAGAGAGGCTAGAGACCGGCTGTCGACGAGCGAGCAAACCGGAAGAATGTGACACGTGTGTCCTTCGGGTTCGCGCCACGGTCAAATGACATGCAGACAAACAATCGGAGAGCATGCATCAAGCGAGCTTTCTTAATAGCCTAGGTACAATATGCAACTATGAGTTTTGGAACTATTCTACACACCATACCGCAGGCAGGCCAGTGAAATCTCCAAGCTGCTACATTGCTACCTGTTTTGTGTGCAATGTACTATGAAGAGCAGGCGGATGGATAGCGTGAATCACAGGTGGGTGTTTAGTTTTCTGCATGATTATATATATGGTGTTAAAGGTTCCAGAATTTTCAGTGTCCGTCGGCTATTCATGTATCGCACAAGAAGGGAGGTTTGCGTGTATCGCACAGTTACTTGGTTCACAACCACGGGACAATGTCGGCCGACACGGGAGTATATCCCGAGAACCGTAGGCTAGAGAGTACGGCAGAGGAAGCTGCATATGGGTTGTCGGATTGTTTCCACAGAACCTAAGAAGTTATCGATTACGTTAGGCGTGAGTATGATATAGTGATGAACACTAGTGACGGAAGGTCGTTGAGACGAAGGAAGCGATTACGGGAACATGCGGGTTGCGATTAAGAGAGCATACGTAAAATGCTAGAACCTGTAGGACCTACCTATTTGAAAATGGACGATCAGGGCAACCTGTTGGTTTTGGCGTTTGCGACTGAGAGGCTTCAAGAACTATACGTAAATTATGGGATTTTTATGATGGAAGATTTCACAACTGAGTGCAACAACGGAGTTTACCATTTATGGCACGTTGTTGTTACGGGTTGTAATGGTAAAGGTAGAAGCGTTTTTTATAGCTTTTTCGCTAATGAAAATTTGCCATGTTATGAGTTCATGTTGGACAGCTTCAAGCAGCTGATATCAACAAGGGATGTGAAGACGATCGTGGTAGATAGGCACCCGGCACACCTGGAATGTTTACAGGAATATTTTCCTAACGCTAAGATTCTGTTCTGTCCATTCCATATGAAACAAAATATGGCTTACAGATGTAGGCAATTGAAGAAGATATCTTCACATGATAGAAACTTCCTCGCTGAAGAAATGAGTGATCTATTGTATTGCCAATCAGAGGAGGAGTTCGGCGGGATAGTTAACAGCATTTGCGGTCGCAATAGGGAGCTTGGTGAGTATTTGCAAACTCGCCTGCTTCCTGTGAAAGAGCACTGGGCCACGTATGCACGACGTAGCATTGTGCACTATGGGAATGGGACTAATAACAGGGTGGAGGTAGCTAATAGGTATATCGAGGGTAATAGGTCTCCTCAGTCAACGTTATACGACTGCGTAAGGGAGATACCGAATCGAAAGGAGTACTTGGAAATGAAATTCCAACGGATTGTTACCATGCCGCTAGTGAAGGGTAGACGTTCCGCACGTGAAACGGACGGCGGAAGTGCATTGGAACAGCTTTCTCCGTATGCTCTAAGGGTAGCTGGGGATAACTGGAAGAAGACTGTTTGCGTGTCGGACAAGCAAGCGGGCAAAGTAATGTTTGCTGATAAACACGTCGTCAGTGTTGACGGTCATGGGTCCTGTACGTGTTCGTTCTTCATTAATTGGGTAGTGTCATGCAGACGCCTTCTGTGGTGTTGTAATAATGATCTCATTGATGCAAGCAATGTGTTGAGAAACGGTGGGTGGTTATTGCCGGAATATTCTCGAAGCTGCGCAGTAAACGGTGCACGCTCAGTATGTTTTATTGAGGGAAAGGTGAAAAGTAAGGCAAACAAACTGATAGAGACTAGGAACCTTACCTCGAACATTTGAGGTAGTCAGCAGCATGTCGGGTGAGAGTTATGAGTGGACTGTGAGAGCGTTGAAGCAGTTTTTGGATTTAACTATATCAGGCGAAAAAGTGTTCGTAGGGTCGTGTGCAACCTTTGACCCCGACGTTGAAAAGCGAATATTCTTTCAGCCAGAGGTGTTCCAGCCACCAATATCCAGTTCTCAACCGAGACAACGGACGCAATCTATGCGGAGAACGTCCCCAACGGTAGGCTTTGGAAACCAGCCTGCAATGATGGACGACACGGAGTTCGCTAGGGTTGTCCGGTTGCGCCACATCAGTAGCAACTCGTCCAAGTATGTCACAAAAAAGAGTAATGGTAGCGTTCGTAGAAAGCACCGTCCTCCCGTGAGTGACCAACATTTTTCGGGATGTGGCCGAGAGGATTTAGCGGATGAGGACTTAACCGGCTGGATTCAGTGTGTCGCCAACGCTTTCAAATGTCGCTTCTGTTAATCAGTTGCAGGTTTCCAGTTTCACCGATTGCTTTCAATTGCACACTCACCATGTCATCAATATGCGCACTGCTTGCTTGCATTAACCGTTTAATGCCATGCATTTTAACCCACCTCCTTTGTTTATTCCTTTTTTACCCTGTCCATTCCGTTTTGCCGCACTCATCATTTCCATTGTTACGTTGCAGGATGGGCGGGGATGCTGCAAAGTCCAACCCCTCCTCAAAGCGGTGCAGCAGTGGCAACCATCTGCGGGATGGGCTAACGGGGCTCTGGTGCGCAACCGAATGACCTTTTTATGGTGAAAAATCACACAACACACTTTTGTCATAATTACGTATCTCCGCCTTTTCCAACGAAATAGGTTTGGGTGCACTTGGTGAAGTAGAAACGATTGCGGTTACTCGAAATGCACTACCACCATGCGAGGATACTGCAGTTGTAGAAGTACCCGTACGGGTGCAATTCACAGCGAACGTACATTTGTCGTTGATAACATGTAAGCATGTGTGATGCAGTGTTCCCAAGTATCACTCGCGATCGTTATATTACCATGAGTTCACGTTCACCGTAAGATTGTTGTACATGGTTCCATGTGGTCCTTAGAACGAGAGCTTACACTACGTGGTCAATAACAATTTCATAGCGTTCAGTGCGTCTACCCAAGAATCATGCGTATTGTTCTGGACCGTTAGCAGTCAACTACCATTTCAATGGTTGCTGTCTGCAACGATGCATGAGGTGTTGTTTGGGGACAACAAATGTAGCCAACACTATGCTGTTCCGTAAGAACTACAAACTCACGATTGTTCCACCGTGTGTGTGCAGTTTGGGTTGTATAAAGAAAACAGATTATTACCGGTTCTGCACACTCGCTCAATATCCGGTACAGTGTATTCCACCCCGTTTGCCTTGCGCATTTTACGAAGTCCACATACCATTACCACGTAACTGTAGGCAGCATCCTACACACGTGCTGTTCCGTTTGCACGCTCTCCAAGCAGGACTCCTTGTGTGCCTGCTGCGGCATGCACGATAGAATCCCGCCATTTCTAGGATCTTCGAAACCCGGGAAAGAGTGACTTCACTTACGTGGTTAAATCCCTACATAAACCACATTCAAGCAATACGAGAACCTAGAAATCCTTCATGTTATGTTCTACCCAGTCGTGGTCATTAGCTGCCACCAATACATGTCACAGGAGGATCACTCTAACAAAGAAGCCGGGCCTTCGTGAAAGCGACCACGTGTGGTTGGGGCCCATGATGAAGCTGTCTGATTATGAGCAACTTCTTGCACAGAATGACAAAGTTCATATGCATGAATTTATTACATACTTCGCCGTTGGATTTCGCAACGTAGAGGGTGGGAAACAACGTATGCACTTGAGGTCGATGGCGAGGCTGGACTCTCTCCGCTCTTCCCATTCGTTCCGTTAACCCTTATTTCAGGCTGCGGGCGCGACATCACCAATTGTTGTGGTGTGTACGCGACCAGTCAACGGCGGAGCGGTGCCTTGGCAGCAGCCATTAAAAACAACACTGAGAGATAAAGAGACTTGCTGATTATACCGGTGTATGTTGGGGCCGTTGGGCTTGGACTGATGCCAATTCCGACACTCGTAGCACTACTCTACGTTTTGTACGCCAAATTTGCCCCCAAACCAACCGCAAACGCTTGGTGTCTCACATAGTGTCCACTGAGTCCAAGCGCTACCAGATCAGATACGAGTCACTGTCGACAGGGACAATCAATATACCATGTGGAACGCTTAGTTTTCAGCATATCAGAAAAAGAGAAACAAGGGAATACGGAAAAAATCAGATACCATGTAGCAACATTAGTTCAATACGTAACGATTTGGTATGTCATTCGAAATGATTAACAGTAATCGTATGCAACTATCAATGCACAGGATGGAAATATGAACACAGTGATCATTGTCTCGATGTCGACAGAGAGAACATTTGATTTCAATTCCACGCAACTCACACGACGAAACGTACTCATTATCACGACGACAGGACCAATGCCAATCGAAGGGGAAACAGTACAGGATGTATCATTACGCCTATCTGTAGCGCTCGATCGCTTCACTCAATGGTCCACAAGCCAAAAATACCTCTCTCGTGACTTGCCTTCAGAGTATGCACTACGAACCTCCACAGGACTCCTCCAATACGCCAAAAACAACAGTAGAAGAAATACTCAATCAAAACAGAGCATCCATTTATACGGTGACCATGTACCATTCGCAAACAGCTCTGCAAATCAAAATAACGCACAACCAGACCAATCAACCAGAACTTCCAAGTCCTACATTGAAGCACCCCACCTTCATTGACGATGGAAACCAGCGTCCATCTGGAACACAAGCTGATTTCAAATTCACTCATATGGCCAAGCCATACACGACCATACAAACCACCATATGAATCCATACAAATCTCAAATAATACAGGTAGATCACATATTGCATACGTCATCCAGCACGCCTTCGCTCCACACATGTGTAAACAAACAAAAAGTCATATTCCACATTCTACCATACTGAGCGTTCATACAAAACATATGTTAACTTGGAGGGGAACCATCACACACACCTACCAATCTACGGGTGTGCGTTTCCTTTCGTACACGGAGAAAGGGAAAACTCCGACGAAACGAATGTGACCTGAAGTTTTAGTAAACTTGTACAAGTGATCTTTCCAAGTGGCATCTGGAAAACATCATATATCATAACATCGGACGTAAAGGCCGATGAAATATTCAGCCAATAAATCGACTATGGTTGTGCACGGTTGTCACGTACCAGATGGCTCTATAAAGCTGCACGGTCACAGAATATTAACCTCCAACTCAGTACGTGACCTGGGATTGCGCTACTCAAACTCATTTAACTTCGCAGAACATATATCTTTCCTAGTCGCTAAAACCAGACGGACGATAGGTTACATTAAACACTCATTCTTCCTACCTGCTGCACGGTTGCACCTTTATAAACTATGCGTACGACCCCAGTTTGAGTACTGCACGTTCATATATGGCCACCTGCGCAAGTCTGATAGGCTAACTCTGGAAAGCTTCCAACGTGCATTCACGAAAAGCTTATTGGGTTATCCATCTACTCTGAGCTACAGAGAACGCTGCCGGATGCTTGTACTCGATCCTCTCTGGTTACGGCGACTCAAGCTCAACCTTTCACTCATGTATAGTTTGTCCTGGGCGGTAAATTCACCGTCAGCTTCGCGACTAGCTTTCAACACAGGTCAAAGTATAACCTCAGAAACAAGAAATTCACTTTGGCAGCTCTTAAATCTCGGAAAAAACTGTGTTAAAATTTTTCCCTAGCAAAATATTTCTACATTTGAAACATGCTCCCGTATGCAATTAGGTCCAGTAAGAATATACACCAATTCAAACAAAACTTAGAAACTTTCTTAAAAATGACGAACGTCATGTCCATTTTCAAGCTCTACTTTTCTGAGGACGTTATCTTCGGAAACGGACCTAACACCTGACGAAAAAACCCCTGTTTTGAGTGATGTTAAGTCACGCACCTCAAAACTACCGCTTTCAGGATAGTCCTTGTACTTTTAGACTTGCCAGCGAACATGATAACATGTCTATAGTCAACACGTATAGGTGTCAACATACATGCTCGTTAGTAACAACCTAAACAACCTGACACACTCTTACCCCAAACTTGTTGATAGCTTGTGTGTCTGAGTTGTAAACCACCATGCAAAAGCTGGACATCCTAAAATCGTTGAAAAAACTCAATCTTTTTGTCACATGACTGCATAATAACTTCGAGCCGCAACTCTTCCTTTTCCTCCCCGGATAGACCACCCGAAAACCTCTCGGTGTTGTCAAACATTATTCTCATTCTATATACCGTCTGTACAAAGATAATGGACATCTAAGTTCGGCAATAATCGTACACCAGGAATAGCTTATAATCGATCTCCTTTCGCGTTATTCAATAGCAGCTGTTCTCACGTGGTATATATTTCATCGATCAATACAATGCTATTAACGTCACATAGGAGGTTATGTCAGAATATCACATGTTCCATTGTTCGTCATAACTCACATAGTTAGTTTCACGTTATCCAGTTTGTCGCATAATTCCTCTCCCCATTCTTGGTTTCACTGATATATCCCGTGAGAGAAAACATCCCACCCCGCCCGGGCTCTTTAAATTCCGCAGTGTTTGTGCATATCGCCAGCTCCTCAAAATTCTCAGGAATTTGAGCGAAGATTGATGTCCGGTCGAGAGGTCCATGCATTCCTCGCGAAATTATATGCGTTCCCATCTTGCCCACATCATGAAAAATTTTTCTGCACTTTTTTTCGGGACTATCTACATGGAATAATGGGCAAAATCATCGCCAATAGACCCCTTTCATCCTCCGACCACCGTTTTTCTGGCACGGCCTTGAGCATCAGGCCAGCGATCACCTTGTGGGGTCCAAATTGGTGTGACAAATCAGTTATTCTATCGAATCGTGCAGACCCCAAGCACTATTTTCTCAGAACCATGCAGCTCGAAGTTTCCGCCTGGACTTGAATATTCCCTCCATACAATGCCTAATTTTGTCTGTTTTGTCGCTCTACTGACATAGCTGACTTGTTGTACAATTATCGAATTTGGTGTTCAATTATGTATATGCTAAAAATCACTGCGTTGATCACGCTCTCCTGAGTGTGTTTATCACGGATGCGTCGAGAAATATACCATTATTATTAACATTAAAATAGTACATTACCGATAAATCACTCCCGTACGTTGAATCAGCGTGGCGGTGAGTGATGAGGGCACTTTCAGATGGATATTCAAGTTGAAGTACATAAAGTTTGAAGAGTATGTTGAAGACTTGTGCAGATTTCAAAGAGAAAACTTGTACAGGCTCTTTCATTAACGTTTCGCAGACAGCTGCAGGTGCTAAGAAGGATAGAGAAATAGACCCGCCGCCAGGCTGCCCGTATGGAAGTGCGGTGTACAAATGCATACACTGTACACGGCGGACGAAGCCCTCCAAACGGTAATGTTTATTTAATCAACTAATACGATAAATAGGAGTTTTACAGATCAGAGATGTCAAGCCTCCTGGGTTATCCATCATCGCACCGACGGATATCAAATCGAGATAGCAAACCTAGTGCACTCACACGACTTTCAGGTCGGCAAGCCAAATGGTTATCCTAGGAATAGACGTTTGGCTACTGATGCTGAACGGCATGTATGTGAGATGATGAGCCATTTCACGAGTGCTCGTGAAAGGAGGACGTATATGAACAGGAAGTTTGGAATTAGAATGCGTCGGCACGATTTATCTACTCTACGTACGGGGCACAGCAAAATAGATGATCGCAACGAGATTACGAAGTTGCGAGATTTACTGAAAGTGGAAGGCAGCTATAGGTTTCTACTCCGGGAGAAAGTATCAAGATCCGTCATGTTTGTAACGGAAGGTATATTTCAACCGCGTCCCAAGTATGGAGATGTCATTTTAGGACATGCAACCCATCAGTTAAATTATGGCGGCTTTATACTATGGCACGCTGTGTTGGTAGATGTTACTGGAGTTGGGGTAACGTTTCTTACGTACTATGCCTAACGAAACCACTGCCAATTATAGGATAGTTCTGGAAAACATACTGAAAATGTTGCCTGGTATGTTTGTTGTTCTCACCTTCATTGTTGACCGTTCAGCAGCACAGATGAGGGCAATCGGTGAAGTCTTTCCAAGTAGTGCCGTCGTATTCTGCCGTTTTCATTTACTGCAGATAAGCGGCCGAGCATCGTTCGGCAACTTATGGCCGGATTAAACATTGAACAACAATAGGGAATGGTATGAATCCTTCACTTTTGACCCCGAAATTGTTAGTAGAAGACGGGTTCCGTTGTTTAGGAAAAGCTTGGTAGTGAACTCACATATCCCTACATGCTGCGCCTTCCCCACAACACATGCCCTAGGGTGTGCTACAGAAATGCCGTCCACAAGTAAGATTGCATGCACGTCAGGTGAGTTAAGCCTGATGCTAACAGCTTCCATAGAACAACCGTTTGTCTCTATCACGCGTAGGAAGTTTAAACCTGAAAGTCGTGTGATTGACCAGGATTTGCCGGAGATTGAATTCATCGGTGATCCCATGGGGACAGCTCGTATTAGACGAGTTGCTAAGGGTACGCTAAGGCAGGTCGAACCTAAAAGCAGCGTGCCCCAAAGCCTGTAGACAGCAACGTCTGCCAGATTTGCTTCCAAAAAGAAGAGCACGTGGGCTAGGACGTCGACACCGTGAACTAATTACAGTGCAGTCAGTGTTCAGGTTGGTACCACCACTACTGTACCAACTACAACGAGTCTGAACCAGTCTACACCTGCGTAGACCGCGACAACGTGGAAAACACATGACCATCCGGCAGGATCATGAAGATACGGCGCTCTCAGGCGTCACTTTAAAGATCTCACGGCCCTATTCAGGGCCACCCACGGCACGGTCTCCCGAGCTATGCTCATGTTTTTATTTTTCATTAGTTATTACCGTTAGTCCAGCGAGGTTCACTGAGTCTTCCTCCAGTGGTTCTCCTGTAGGTATACCAGACTATGTATGTATAATCTTATATATACTTGTATACATATTTTTATGTGCATGTTTGTAGATATGTAAATGAACACATGTACACATAAACATATATAT
>QNGE01007263.1:0-24305 GCA_008508345.1 Paragonimus westermani | reverse complement strand
ACCAAATTCCCGTCGGTGAAGAAGACATTCCCAAGATTGCGATCACAATTCCATTTAGTTCGAACGAGCTCCTTTGACCGTATTTCAGTGTTCAAACTGCAGCCCAAACTTTCCGGCACTTTGTGGATCCAGTTGTAAGCGATCTAGATTGTGTCTTTGTTCAGCTTGAAGATTTATTGGTCGTCAGTCCACCCCTCGAAGAACATGAAACACACCTTTTCTGGGACGCTTGACTGAATACGGCATTTCCATTAGTTTGGCGAGATGCCTTTATGGCCTTTATGGCCTTTATGCCATCTTTCAAATTCACTATTATGCACGATACTTCCACCCACATTCTATGTCCTGACCTATATCTTTCCATCTTTCGGCCCATTTCTCTCAATTCACATCCCTTGTTCTACCCCGGTGTCTACGCCATGCTCAAAGTAATTGTTTTCCGCTACGTTTGGCCAGATATGAACAAGAATTTGCGCCGGTAATCTGACTCATGCCTTCATTGCCAGAATAGCAGGGCACATCGTCACATCGTCACCTCCGAAAATTTCTGCATCCCGAACGCATATTTTTCCCACGTTCATATGGATGTGGTCGGCCAGTTATCCTCATCAATCGGCAAGACGCAGTAGTTGTATTCATCTCACGGAGTGGGAAAAGTATAGCGTATGCACGAAGTTCAGAAGAGAAACGGAGCCAAGGAGAGCCAAGTTGACTGCTGAGAGAATATCCTCCTGATTTTGAGAGCTCGAATGCCTGGGGATAATGCAGACGTGCACACACACGTGCGCGAGGTAGATCACAAGGCTTAAGTTAGATGAGTGCGACGAATATATGATGGTAGAGTCTTCGAACTTCCCGCGGATCTAGATGAACAAGTTCTTGTCGAAGATGGTTTGGGAAATTCATTGAGCCCTTTACTAGGAGCTATTTTTATCGCGCGCTGTACACGCATGACAGAGAATCTATCTCTCATTAGCTAAGTACGACTTGTTTGGAGTAGTCGAGCAACAGCTTACGCAAACCGTGTAAGGTTTGCGCCCTNGTTTGAAGTCATCGAGCAACAGCTTACGCAAACCGTGTAAGGTTTGCGCCCCTGTTTTCTCGTATCGAGGTAGGCTCGCGTCACTAACTCAGAAACGGTAAACCTTTCCAGTGAAATGATCTCAGTTCATGGTCGGGAATGCCGATTTCTGGCATGGAAAGAACCTGAGTGCTAGGACGGACTGGGTGTTCATATATCACCGAATTAGCGACTGTGCTTTATTCGACAACTATTATTCGACAACTATCCTCGCCCAACGTATCAGAAAGCGCCCAATCCAGATCTAGAAGTCCATTCGTACCCTCAAGCTTCTGCAACACAATCAGTAAATCAATCACGTTTAACGCCTTAGTGTGATTAGTAATAAAAAACAAGAATGCGGTGAACGATTCGGCCCAGGGCCAGAGTCAGCATCGACGCATTAATAATCATGTCTAGAACTCGGGTAATTCACATGTTTACATACGGAGTGCATTAGAATACCTCTGTATGCTGACGGCTTGACGACCGCGACATGCTTGATAATAAGTCAGCGAACACAATCCTTGCCTTCATTTAGTCCCTTCGCGTTGGTTGTTCTTTTCCCACTCAAATCCTTATTGATAGTGATTGCGAGCCCTCCTCGTAAAAGACTGACACGACCAGTCCCAACAAGTGTGTGGCAAACCATCCATTCCCGGCGGTTCACCGAAGCTCGTTCTCGCGCAGTTTGCTCATCCACACTCCCTACTGCTAGACCTTTGTTCATATGTACATCGGCTTCATTCGCATTTTATCGCCCCGCCATTACGTGGCTGCTCTATTTAATCATGTTCACGTGAATCGTTGGTCTCGGAACTTGTAAATTTGGTGGATTCAATGTCGAGGTCTGTTGTGGTTTTTCTCCATTTAGTTTTTAGTAACATTCTTGGATTTTAGCAGATTATTGACAGGAAAATCGTCTTTACGACCATTTTACCGCGACATGCTTGATAATAAGTCAGCGAACACAATCCTTGCCTTCATTTAGTCCCTTCGCGTTGGTTGTTCTTTTCCCACTCAAATCCTTATTGATAGTGATTGCGAGCCCTCCTCGTAAAAGACTGACACGACCAGTCCCAACAAGTGTGTGGCAAACCATCCATTCCCGGCGGTTCACCGAAGCTCGTTCTCGCGCAGTTTGCTCATCCACACTCCCTACTGCTAGACCTTTGTTCATATGTACATCGGCTTCATTCGCATTTTATCGCCCCGCCATTACGTGGCTGCTCTATTTAATCATGTTCACGTGAATCGTTGGTCTCGGAACTTGTAAATTTGGTGGATTCAATGTCGAGGTCTGTTGTGGTTTTTCTCCATTTAGTTTTTAGTAACATTCTTGGATTTTAGCAGATTATTGACAGGAAAATCGTCTTTACGACCATTTTCCCCTATGGATCCGGATCGGTTGTTTGGCTAGCTCAAAACTTATGGACGATTACTGCGTCACAGGCGCGAATATTTTAGATTCGGCCTCCACTAATGCATGTGTAGTTGTTTAATTACACGCATCTCGAAAACGGACCTTCAGCTTGAATGCAAGATTAAACTCAAATATTTCTTCTGTACTGTCGGGCTAGGCGGATCGTTAATTACGATAGACACATCTCAATCGTTCACGACGACGGTCTCGTATAACGTAGACAATTTTCCCATCCCTTATCAGCGAGGTCAGAGGTGAACTTTCGCTCAGGTGGGACAGTTTAAGGATGGCTTATCTCGCTGCAGACGAATGATGGCAAATTAGCTCAGTAATGCGGGAGCGAGGTGTACAAGTTGTTGAGAATAAATGCTAGGTTGGTGAGTTAAAATTGGAAATGTGAACAGTGAAAAAGAATTTCCTTCACCCAGGTGCCGACAAATTTACGTAGCCCATCGATAGACCTTTCCAGGATAGTGAGCGTTGCTCGGACAACCACCAAATGTCTGGGATTAACAAATGCAACTAGCGGCACATGAATTCCTGGACGATTCTTGAAGACGGTTGTGCGCTAATACACCATGGATTGAATGACAGAGGCGGAAGCTCCTTAGAAACGCATGTGAGACCATCGATGGATCTTGCAATGTTACCATTCAGGGTGACCTCGACTCCCTTATCGATGATTTGAAACACGAGAGGAGCCCGTGGTGATTCCTCCAGATGCATTTTAACGTGCTAGCTTGAAGGTGCAACTTATATACTGCATCCTTCTTCCCAAGCCCGGGCAGGGTAGATTTCGACCACGACTCCGCAACATCACTTCCACATCGTAGAAGATGGCGTCGCACTTATTAGAGGGGTTTTGCCATCAACGTCATATTCTACCTGACGAGATTTTGCTTCACCCCGATCGTTCCGGTGGAGAACAGAGTTATTGATAGCTGGCCACCGTGCGCGCAACTGTCACCTTGTGGTACCCCTTTAGAATATAGCGACCTCGGAAAACGAATTGCTGTCGGCCAGCTCCACTGTCATTACCTTGTAAGCTGACCACCTCATTCTCAACTAATGAAAAGTGCCCAATCGATTGCCAGTGAGCATATGAAATGCATGCACGCTGACGCCGTTAGTTGAGTGAGTAAATTGCCACAGCCTCGTGAACTTCTGCATCTGCAGTGTCCCGGATTGCTGCTGTACATTGTAGTGGATCCAAACAGTACATAGAAACTCAGGTGTGAATAGAAAGTCGAAATCTGATTAAAAGGAGAACAAATAACTCACGATAGTTCGTGGAGGCGCGTTGGTTTGGTGTTCCACTACACCAACTGAGGATTCTCACTGATACTACTTGCCGTGTGTCCCCCAGATAGTCTCGATTTTACAACCGAGATAATTCCAACAACAGATAAATGAATTTGTCGAACTAAACGGTTGACTCCGCTGAATTATAACTCTTCCAAAGATTTGTACGCCACCGACCCTGAACGCGAACAGTAAGCAGAACTCGCGAACTCGGAAGTGTGATTTAAAAATTGTTGATTACTCTGTGCATCAATTAACCTCGTTCAAACATCGTTTGTGCATGCGAGGTTGAAGAAGATGAAAAGGCATGAATAAAAATAAAAAACATGAAGAAGAAAAAATAGTGTACCAGGCGCTACAACGGGAAGTGTGGCCAAGCATTTCATGTCTTGAATCTGAGCCTGCTTTGGGGTTATGGTTCTTTCCCGGGCTCACAGACGTGGTCGTAGAGGACAGGAATCGGCACTTCATACATACACTTCCCTTCAGGTCTAGCTGTATGACAAGTGAGGACTTGCTGAACTTCCTAGAACTGTCTAGTGATCAAATCGGTTATGTGGTCTCAGTTGCTGATCACTAAGGGTGTCCTGTCCTCCTTCATCTTTCGACAATTCTGAAGATGATCTCATCATTTGGGTTGGGAATTTCACCCACTTAAGGATTTCTCCATATTCCCTTACTGGGCGATTTTAACTAACCTGAAATTGCCTTTTCAGGTTTCTCACATGCTGACGCCAGGAATTCTGTGGCTGCACGGTTTTTCTACATTGGGCTCCATGGAGCGTACCTCTGATTTCCCGCATCGGCACACTAGCCGTTGCCAGCCGCGGGGTGACTACAACAACCGAACGAATAGCTAACGTTTGTTAACCTCGAAATCACCGCCGCTAAATGTTAACGCAGTCGACTCACTTGACCTTACCGACAACACACACCAGACCACCAAATGGTTAAAGATCGCAAAAACATTTGTGAACGGATGCAGAAAACTGCACTGCTACTTCGCAACACAGCCCTGAGCGTTCTTCACCTGTTTACCTAACTGACGACTTGTGCAAGAAGCTAGTGAACACTCTTTCCGCAGCCACCGGTGAATCGACACCATTGTCGGGCAAAACTCGAAACAAGTCTCTAAGTCAACCACACATTTACCCTGCGGATGCTGTATGTCTGGACGCACAGTTGGTCAACAAGTTTCGGAGGTGACCAAAAAGATACGCTGTCTCAAGAAGTGAGTGAACATCGCTACTTCTAGAAGACCGTGTCCGCTGGCAACAACGTTTTTATCAAAAGCTTCATTACTTATCAAAACAATCTTATCCGATTTTTGGCGTGAGCTAGTATGGTGAAAGCAGAGTCTCCTCAACTCTTGGGTCCATCCGGTCCCAACATACCTGACACCGAAGCAGCGTGTGTGTTCGCTGAAGCGTCTTTGCAAGGTTGCCCTCAGCTTTTCAGACTCGCCATGTGAATGAAATTGATGCAGTTACACTGCAGGTACTACCTCAGAGGTGCTGTTGGCTAAACTCAGGTGCCTTAGAGACAGTTCCCCGAGTCCCAACAGCGTACCTCTTAGGGCCTTCTGCAGAGCGGCTGAGCAGTATGGTGCTTCACTTAGCTCACAGCTCACACAATATGTCCCTTGGGGAACCGTGCCTGGTGCCTGAAAGCACGCAATCACACCAATTTTTAGAAATGGCAAGCATAATGCCCACTGTTTAATCAGCGGAAGGGTCGGAATACGGGTCCCAGTAGCCCAGCCTTACTCATGGTCTGAGATGAATATGCATGTATATATATACATCTCAAAATTGACAGAGGGCAGAGGATTGTACGTAAATGTTCCAAGTCTGATCGTTCATCTGCACGTAGCCAGAAAGTTTATCCCCAAATCGAAAGCAAGTCGGCACCAATGTATTTCTACGGTACTGTCAAAGAAAATGCACAGACAATTTAGCTGTACAAATCTCAATCTTTCATGACAATAATCTCATCCAACAAAATTAATGGTTGCCCAACGAAGCCAGCAAAGTTAAATGGAAACCCTCTCCTGAGTAGGCCAGATCAAGAATGGCGATTCCCGCCGCGGAGGGTTGGTGACAATTTGGTTCAGTAAAACTAAAACGGGATCTGTTAGACTTTGGGGTCACACTTCGGGTCGAAAAGAAGAATATGGAACGTAAACAGTAGTAATGAATTTTCTCAGCTCATGAAACAACAGATTTGCAGTCATTTCGAGGAATTGTATAACTACCGCGGAAGTCCTACTTCGAAGCTGTCTGTTCCATTCTTAGAAATGGGTTTGAAATGTAACCCTGTCCCTGTTCGCTCACATCGTTCGATTAATAGTTTATATCCGTCCGCGGAGCTTCTTGAAAAGTCACACCGTTATTCGTTGTTACTGTTCTGGCTGACCGACGTCCGTTAAACTCAAGGTGAAGCAATCAGACGGGATCGGTATACTTCGCCCATCCAGCCTTCGTTTTATTGGTAAGAAGATAAACCAACTGCTCGCGATAAAACTTTGACCGTATAAGTGTTCGCATACACGTTTTCTATCCATACTTTCTGCAAAAGCAACCTGTCCTTTGATCTTTATCCTACTGCTCCCGTTGTATGCATTATTGACTCACTTGACGTTGCGCGCCGAATCTCAACCATCTATCACTATTGGTGGTTCCAAACACTTCCATCAATGACAGAAGTAGCTTCCAGTTTTTATTTCGCTTTATTCCGGGAAGAGACCTAAGCCTTCTGCCGCAGTGAAGTCCACTGCCATTTCTGTTGAAATTACTAGTGGGCGTGCTTCACCCAGTCTTGGCACAGATTCGCAGGCGATTGTTAACACACGCCCGTGTTTCGCTGCTAATTCTGGTCCGTCGATTACTAGCACCCACTTCATGAAACTTTGGGTGATTTGGTTCGCGTTGCTCATTAAATTTTCCGAGAACATAACTGGCACACTGATGTTGCGACACCCATGGTGGTACACGAATTAGGCCAGGCGGCTTCGAAATCTCAGGCGCTTCCATTTTTGTGGGTCATCGCACGACTGTATCCAGACTATATTTACTTGTCGGTAATGCATTATCTGGGGTATCTGAAAAGAGAATATTGGATTGTAAGGAGCCCTGCGCATGAGCTTCTTCAATTACAGCGTATTCAGAGCGCGATGGTCGAACACCAAGAGTGTGGGGACTACTGCATCACCCCATAAAATCTGTTGCAAAGTAGTTGTACATTTTGCGGCATTTGTTTTGGATTACCCTATTACGGTGAACGACTGAAAGGATTCCGCGCACAACGCTCCACACAAGTGGCCCACGTTCTATCGTATACAGTTCTATTCAAGTACCACATATCCAGTACGAACCCAAAGGGTTAAGATCAGGAGGCTTGTGAATGAAGGCGTTTGGTCCTAGCTGGCCAATGCTGGCTAACCAGCTGGTAAGCTGGGGAGATATCCAAACCGTTCTCTTTCGGAAAACAGTTAGAGAGACTCAGATGACTGGATCTAAAGTATGAGGAAATTCTGAAAATATATTGTAAGAAGTAGTTCACTACTTGAATACACACCATTGTATTTCGTGTAGGAGGCAAAGAAGAATAAGAAAAATTTAGGGGTGACCGGAAAACCGAACAAAACATTCATCACGTAATGCACTAGCAAGGCCGAGGAAAAGAATAAGCATTAGGCTGTCGCAACCAAGATTGATGAAAACAGGAATGGATGGTTCAGACGGCAGTCGTTTGTTGATATGAACGAAAAATGGTACGTGAAAGACAACTTACTCGCGCCCTATGTTCCCGTCGCCTTTGCGCTGACGGTTTACCATGAGTATGTTGATGACCTAACGGTCCAAGATAGTCAACTCATTCGTGCAAGCATTTGTTGTAACGACAAACAGTAATTTCACCGCGACCCACGGTGTTCTAGCGCACTACACGCTACAAGCCACGGCTACGTAACTGTTGATAATCAGGCCTTCGGACGCCCGTAGAGGCGGTATTCTTCTGGATCATTCGGTCCGTGACTGAGGCCATCCATGGTCTGAAATTAATATTGAAACGCGAAAGACTTACTTGGAGAACATTTTGTAGTTTAAGTTTCCAATAAAAAGAACAGCTTACCCGCTGTCACTCGCCCATAGTATAGCTGCTCCGGAATCAAGTCCTATATTGTCCCGTGGACTTGTTCTAGACATAGAAGCTGCTTGAACATATCGGTGGCTTAAATCCCGTCCGTGTTTGCTTGCTGAGTTGCTTTAGCATTCTGAACCCTGTCTGACAGCCGAATACGCAGGATGAGCCTCAGACATTTCAAGTGGAAACGGCTTGAATATCATGCGCTCCGGCGGTGAAACATCTGAACTTATTTGCTGAAAAGTTGCGTAGGCGGCAGCAGTGAGCGGTGGATAAGCAGCTCTGTGGCCATCTCTCGCTGAGATGGCAGAAAAGTTTTGACTGTTTTCCAAGCCGCCTCCTCTGCGGCGCTTGTCACATTGTTCTTTTCGATCCTCGGATATGTACTGTAATTTGTGCCCGCAGCACAGCGATGTATTAATCAACTATGGGCCGCCCATCGTGATATTGTGTCTTGGAGTCATTGAGGACAAAATGTTGAACCGTTCATCAATCCCAGCATTCATCATCAATAATCTCAGGAAGACGTCACATGTTGTTATAGGACGGGGATCAAGCGCATATCTATTTGCACACTACAAATACGTGATATTTGAAAATAACTTCGCAGTTGTCAGCTATGGTTGACACACTGAAGAAATGAGCTTTTCCTGGAAATAATTCAAAGCTTTAAAGGGAGAATTTCACACTGGTCGAACAAAATTGCCGAGGGCCGTCAGGTCGGCGTCAGCGTTTACACTGTACTTATCTTCCCACGTTTCTTTCTTGCCAGCCGACGCTGCAGCCACCACTTGTGAGTTATCGATTTTCCTCCATCTCATCTATTCATTGCTTGTCTTCTGTTACCTGATTGTGGGGAAGGGAACAGGAGGCGCTAAGAAATTTAGGAGGAAAGTAACAGTCACACCTTCACTGCTCTGTGGCTGGACGGATTGTGGTGGCTATGTTAGCAATTCCTCCGGAGGTGTCCAGTGTGAACAGTGCGCACGTTGGTACCACAAACGCTACCCAGGCCTACATTCCATTCAATATCGCCTCCATGTGAGCCACAGTACATTATCGCACTATCCCGCTGATTGCTGCGTCATACCTTTAGGAGAGAAAGGAAACTGTGTCGTTTTCTTCTAGCAAATTCTCCTCCACTTTGACTGAGCTCAGCCAAATGGCGGTCCATCTGTCGGCGATTGAGCGCAGAGCTCATCATTTAACACATGTCGATTCGCACAATCCCACCGATGTGTCCAAATACCACACCTTTTAGTCGATCTGCTTCGGAGTCTGATTGTGGGACCGTGAGAACTGCCCCTTGCATCCTAGATGAACGAGTCTGGCCGCCCGCAGTCACTTCGCCAGATGCCACAACGGCGGTCAACTCTCAGATTGTGCTGAGCGATGCTGCTGATGATGATAACGTTACAGGTATAACCAATTACGCCATGGCTGTTGCCAGTCTGACGGCGGTGAATTGATCAACTCTGCGGACACCAGTTAACCGTCAGTGATCGATAAAAAGGACCCCCATGTAACCTCAACCAGCATATTCAGAGGAGAAAAACAAAGGAGAAAGTCCAAGAGAGTTGCGCCTGACAACTCCGAAGCTTTCATGGATATTCCGGAGTTGTCGGAAGTTGATAAAATCAAACCCTAAAAACGCACAGGAAGGGCAAATGCCAAGTTCACATGGTCTCTCTTGCTTGGGATTATCCTCAAAGCGCGGTAACGTGGAACCACGGAAAACACTTACAGCAGGTGCACCACGACGTGCGAAATCTTTCACACATTCCAGCTTAATTTGCCGAAATGTGAAGGAATCTATGGAGAAACTACCCAAGAATAGCATGGCGGCAGGCCCCAACCGGTTCAAAGCTTGTGTAACAAAGCTTTTGCGCCCATGGCTCCCAGAGGCCGCAGTTAGCAACGTTACGCTCCTGGGCATCATTCCGGAGGGCCTCACAACTCCAGGGTCTGGGATATCCACAGCAGTCCTGTCTACTAACGTGGAACGCAAAGCCATCTTGCGCTTTGTGTTCGAATCCAAAAGAGGTGGGTTAAGCATCCACAAAGACCTGCCTCCCGCCGATCATCTTGGACGAAATGAGGACCTGAGGGCATGAGTCAAACTTGGCGGTTTCAGTTGGCTCACCGACAACCTTATTTTCAGCCCATTTGAATCCGGTGTTGTTGACTCATGAGTCCAGAATCGCGGTTTCAGCTACCTTTAGGCAGTCTTCAGTATTGTGCGCAGTATTAGGGGCAAGTTGCGTGAGGTCCAGCCTTCAGCTGATAACTGAAAGCCGAAAATCCTCACTTTCACTTAAACGTGGCTATCACCAGATAAACACGACAATGGGCTGCTTTTAATGGGCTGTGAACTGTTCAGTTGCGACCAGACACCTCAAAGACTTGGAGGTATTGTTTTGTACATCGAGAAAGATATTGACCTAATGACGACCGACTGGTTCAGTTCTCATGATACAACTGTCGAAACTCTAACGTTGTACACCAGCATGCGTCCGGGAGGACTGCTGACAGTGATTGTTGTTCACAGAATCCCCACTTCTACTTCGTTTGACGTTCAGGGGTTCATCCGTGTGCATATACTAAACAGTTGTCCGATTATAGGGGGTCCCAGCGTATCATAAGCTTGTCGGCAGTCCCCCTGATCGGCTGCAACAGGAAGCTTTGCAAGCGATATGCTAGACCTTACTCTTCAAATATCACTGAATCAGTAAATTGACCGATCAGCGAGATTTATAGTGGACCAAACCCCCTTAACATTGGATATCGCCTCCTCGAAATAATACTAATAATATATTTCTCAACGTATATGTGAAAAGCACGCTGGGCCATGCGCGATAACTGCAGATAATTATAGGAGATGCGAAACAATGAATGATTGAACAGTATTACAAACCTGGAATCTGCTGCCAAAAAGGGACCTAATAAGATAAAATGATTGCAGCTTACAAGACTTTGACGCACACAGCAGGAATATAGGTAATTTACGTGTTCCACAGATTCAGTCCTAAAATTTGATGTCGCACTAATTTACCTCTTACAACTTGGTGTGTGGGTCGATGTTTCAAATAGATCGGGGTCACTCCGGGGAACACGTTCAAATGCATCTTCAAGGTGCTTCGCATTGCATGATATAACGGGTGTCAGAAAATATTAAAATATGTCGTCTTTTTTGAGGGAGGATGGAAAATTTCAAAATTTTTCGAGAGATTGGCCAGACTCTTGCGCAGGACTTCGTTGGTTGCTGGAAACCGTAAGAAAAATGAATATCTCGCGGATTGTTTGGCCAAGACGAGGCTTTGAGCATCACTTCGTCGCAGAATATCCCCTAACACAACGGATGTTTGTGGGATTAAGGAAAAGAACGAAACCTCACACATTAAATGAGAAAATGCAGATTGATCACATTTACTATGACGACAAATGTGCATGCGATATTTTTTGACAGACTTCATGCAATATTACCATTCATGCTCTGGTTATTGAAATAAATAACCCTGTCGACTAGCTGTCATGGTGTTTCGCGACTTGCTCGAGATTTACTCAGGCCACCTCAATATTGAGTCGACGTGCCTCAAGTGTAGTCATTCTGTCGTATCTACTAATAAGCACCCGTTTTGTGTTCTGCAGTAGTCTGGGTACTGTGTCCATATGAGTAAACACACGAGTAAAGTGATGTTGATGTTACAACGGTTCCGCGGGCATACCCGGGGAATAAATGCTAGATGGGGTGTGAATAAGCGATAAAAAACCGTTTCAAGTAAGTTGTTTTCGAGGGGACTCTGATGGCACCGACGGGTATTTCCAGTATGCGAAGCTAACGGCTGAAAGTTTCCCGGACCTTACTCAGAGAGATCTTCACAGGATATACAGAGTTTGTAGATAAGCAGTGTGCTCAAATGCGTGAAGTAGCTCGCCGAACCCTCTTTAAAACGTTGAATGTTGTTACTAACTCTTGCTTCATTGGGAAGCTTATTCCAGATATAGGAATATTATACGACAAAGAAGTTTGCGCATGTTTTTCCGTGATAGCGAGGTTGGCAAAGTGGAACCCGTACTTCTTAGACCATATGGAGGACTGTGTTGCAAGTCGACGGTAAACACTGTGGTAATGGCGCCCGAAGTTATAAGTTCATAAAGAAATGTCCTGTCCAACTTTAATCTGCGCAACCAAAGTGGATCAATACCAAGTTTTCCACAGCGTTGGCTATGGGTGAGCGAAGAAGAATATCCCAGTGAGCTCTTGGTAAATGATCGTTGAAGGTTTTCTAATACAAACCTGTCAGAATTTCGTAGGTGGTAATAAATGAGTGTGCAGTACTCGGGTTGAGGCCGAGCACGCATTTTGCATAGCGTCAACTTCCCAGCCAGAAAAATGATGGGAGTTTGAATACAGTATTCCTAGACCTCTGACGAAAGTGACGGTATCAACGTCATAACACTCTAGTAGGGCAAAACCGCTAGTCCTGTCGTATAGTTCATAGACAGAAAGCGATGCTACTGGATTAGCAGAATGTGTAAACCATTCTTACATCGTCAACAAACAGAAAAGGCTTGCCATTTTCGATAACATCGCATACGTTATTTATATACATTGGGAATAACGGCGGTTCCAGAACGCCTGCTTGAACCACCCCACTGTCCACTGGTTTTGGTGTTGAGCACTGTTCTCCTATTTTGACTTTTCGGGCGCGGTCTTCAAAATATGTCAAAAGCCAGCTATACAAGGGATCTTGTATGCCAAAAAATGCCACTTTGACCGAGGGGCGCTTATGAGGCGCACGATCAAAATCTTTTCGCATGTCTAAAAGCATGGTAGCTAACACATTCCCTGCGTCGACTGACATCGATATACGGTTTGAAAATTTCAGCTGACATGTCATGAAAGAGCGCTTACTAGAGAAACCGTGCTGTGAACGGATTATAGGGATTTGTGACCTTAAAAACTTGGCATTATATGCCCTCATTATCCTTCCAAACGTTCTCGAGCAGGTTAATGTATGGTTGATGAAACGGCAGTTACTAACGTCTTGCCTTGGACAACTTTTGTGATAAGGCATATTGTTAGACTTCTTCCCATTATGGCGGAATGCTTTTGGATAAAAGTAATAAGGTGAGCAAATCGGGTAGAAGGATGGGCATACCATCCCCTTCTTGCCTGATGACCATTGGTGGGATGTCATCCGGTGCAGGATGGATTGAATGTTTAACAGTAGCCAACTGTGAGCAAATACTTTGAACATAAGTCAGAACATTACTCATCACTTCGTCTGTTTTCACTAAAGTATTAACAGGAAATAAAATGTTTTGTCGCTAAACGAAGCAGCAACAAGTGTGTTGATGATTTCACATATTGCAAGAGGTCCAACAACAGCCGTTTTGCCTTTGAGAGTGATTACTTATAACAGGGCCCCTCATGGAATTTCCTCGTCTCATCAGCTGCACTGGTTTCATGAATCTGTGCTTGCTACGGAATACTGGTTTCTGGTCTTTCATATGACGGAGTCGCGTCTGACGTTTCATGTGTTCAAACATTTTGCTCACTTACTTCGCCGATGATAAATCTAGTGTTTTCAGTACTTCTGTCTCTCTGTCAGTCTCCTTTGCAGTAAAAGTCTACCTCGTACATGCAAATCGATGCGTTTTGACGTTATAGGGGCCAGAACGTTGAAATAAAATATGGGGTTTTTGGTAAAAATATCCCCTACGCTATGTTTGGGCCTGATCTGAGAAAGAATGTACTCCGGTTTAAGGATCTTGGTAGAGAGATGAAGGCATTCCAATCAATGAAATCGATCGGATGGTAGAATACATCTCTCGGTTGGATAGCCATATTTAAACCAAAAGGACATTTCAAGATATTGTGGTCGCTTCCTGGAAATTACCGTAGAACAGACGAGACAATTATGGTTAATACAAAGTCCAATACATGCCTCTGTCTGGTGGACGTTGGGACATATTGGTTCCAGCCATTCAATTGAGTGCATGAAGGAAATTCAGCCATTTCTGTTGAAGCAGAGAATTAGGCACGTTAAAGACATCACCTGTTAGTTTGTATTCGCAAAGCATGTTTGTCACATGATTCATTATCTTGACAAGGTCCGTCGGGTTATTGCTGGTAGCACCAGGCGGTCTTTAGATGCATCTTATGAACACCTCGAGAGAACCAATAGAGACTACTAACCACAAAGAGTCTTTGAGTTTACAAAGAATAAACTCGTCAAGTATCACTGTAGAAGACTGCTCGTTTAGGTAAATAAAGCATGCACCACCCCTTCCTGTGAAACGATCTCTGCGAAACGTGTGACATCCAACGATGCTAATCTAACTGTCTGGATTACCAAGGAAGCGCCACGTCTCAGACACGAGAATTATATGGGGATGAGGTAAAAAGACGAGGAATTTAAAAATGCGCATATTACTTAGCAATAATCCTGCGGTCATGAGTAAAAATTGATGGAATTATTTTTATCAGGCACGTCGTTTAAACTGCTAAGTAACCTCATGAAAGATGGGACAGTGAGTTGCAAAATATCATATGGAGGGGCCTATCGAGTCTACCAATTTTCCGCTCATATTCCAGTGGGTATCGCAAAAGTTTGCCACCACGGCAGGAAGTGCTGGATGAGTATCATTATGGTAGGATGACCGGGTGGGACATGGGGAGGAGGACCGGATGGCAGTGAAGGAAATATGGAGGGTGCACTGAAAAAGGACTGGTTGATCGGATCCTTGCGTTAGTAACCTTATCAGGTGACGACGTACTTGCTGGGGTATGTATATATATTAGGAGCTTGATATCTAGTAGCGCCCATATTTTGAGTTAGTTACTACCGACCTATTGGGTAATAGATGGAAGTCGTGAAGCCTAGTAGAGCTGTAGGTTGAATTGAAAACAGTGGGGTGCAAGCTGTGTAGCTTCACCTGGGAAACGTTGTTTCTTGGAATGTGGTTCTTGGAACCAAATTGGTGGCGCGCTTGAATTACTTTTATTTCACAAATTGCTATTCCAAAATATTATTCCCCAATAAGCACTGTTCGGGTCATACTGCTGGTTTAGAGCTTTTTGCAAGTGTTTTCGATTTGCTATCGCTATTTACGATTACTCTAGGTGATTGCGGAAAATGCCCATAGTAGAAAGTAGATGACTTTGCTCGTTCAGCCGCGTCATTACTAGGGGGATTTAGGCCGCTGATCCCAGTGCTCTGGGTAAATTTGGATGCCTTATGTCTAGGACTCTTCCGAATGAACGCTTAGGTTGACGGAGGAAGGCGTTGAAGGCTAGGGGATGTGCTTTCAGCATCAACCGTCGGTATCCCCGCGGAAACTTAAAAGTGCTGGGCGTCATTAGACCTGTGCGTGGTTTGTTTTCCAGTATCCACATGAACAGGTAGCGTTTCCATTTTCAGCTTGCCAATTAGGAGGATTCGTGGGGCAGTCGAGATCGGCAGTTAGCTCGATGACACTACTGAATGCGTTGCGTAAGTGCTTTCTTTCTCGGGAGATATTGGCTCATAATACTTCCATTTGGAGTGGTGTCGTGGCACCAGACACTTTTATGAACTTAAAATTTATACCAGGCCTGAGTTACTGCTGTCTTCTGACAAAATCGCTCGCTACAATGGGCAGCGTTTTTGCTGTACTTCCTTGCGAAGTCTTAGGCAATAGAAATCTTGTTCCTCCATCTAACTGGCTTTGAGTAGGTTTCTTTTCACTGACAACAAACGTATTCTTTCAGGTACGTTGAACACCACCACTTCGTTTCCACGAAGTAAGGGCTTGTGTAATTCCGTAGCTACGATAACAGCAAACGTCTCAGCGACTACCAAACCTTTGACTAGCGGTAGTCGGGTGGTGGGTGTAACCTGAGACATTTAGAATGATAATTACCATATCTAGTTGGTGCCAAATTTCGGCAAGCTCCTCGTACTTAGTGTATTTTTACTACTCCAATCTCTAAGTCCGTCATTTTTCCAAGTTGACCCGTGAGCACATCGGTAGTAGGAGCTGAAGATGACTTGGTGTTCCTTTCATGTGGAATGCTGGGGTTCACTGTTGAGATTACCGGTTTTGCGATGGCTTTGGTATCCTTAGCATTAGTGGGCGCGGAGCCGGCGTTTTTCTTACAGCCTGGGGATTTTACACCCTTCTTTGCGGTCAACATGCCTTTTCTGTGCAAGGGTGTTCACCTGACGACTAAACATTTTTGGGAGTTAGTTGGCTCAGTGGGCACTGCCACACGACATTCCCTTTTTGCTACCAAATCATTTCCAAAACGTCGTAAGGTAAGTAATTATGATAAAATGTAGCAAATAACGTGCTAAGATGAGCAATTAAATGATAAAAACAGGATATAAACTAGCATGCGATAATCCGCCGACTTTGGTTGCAGCTTCGTCTGCCAACAGTCACTAAGTTCAAGCGACAATTCCGCGTTGTGTTGTCAGAGCCGAAGATGATGCTCAGTCTAAAACTTCTAACATAAAGAAAGCAGATTTTGGTGCTACAAGGGTCACCGCGTTCATCATCCTTACATGATCATGGCAAACGACTCTACGGAGACTGCCTGACGAAAGCTACACAGCCACATCGTGTTCATCTGCACACCTCACGCTGCACTCCCTACCGTTGAAAGGACCACCTGAACGCCCCCATGAGTCAAACAATAAGATTGTGAAGGTGATCGGAAAGTAGGCGAGTTTTTTGGGATATATAGGTGATTTGTCAATTGTCAACTATGAGGGCTACGAGGTTACACGCAAGCAATTCCCCAACGCTGCCGGGTTGAGATTTGAGAGTGAGGTAACTGACACTGTTTCCGCTAACACGAAGCATTTATTCGGATACGTGAGAAGCCGTGAAGACGGAGTACCTCAGTACCTTAGTTCTTGGATCAAGCCGGATACATTGTTTATTTAGATTTTGATAAGGCATGCACACTGGGGAACCAATAAGTTGGCATCTCCATACTGGAATTCCACCTTTCGTGCAGAAAACTAGAAACAAGACTTTGAAAGCGTCTTATCTTGGGGAATGGGGAGATTTCATTGATTAAAACCCCTCGGTTGGTGAGGAGGCCGAATGTCACGGAATCGACTGGATCAGATAGACGTAAACTAAGATTACTTTTGAACCTGCGGGTGTTACATGCAGTCCGCCTATTGTGGGCTTCTGGAAGTCCATCGGAAACGGGGCCCTACCCGTGAGGTGGCATGAGACGAGGGTGTCCCATGCCTCAGGCGGATGACAAGACGAAGTGATCGACGTAAAAATATGAAAAGCGTAACGGTGGAATACATCCAGGGGCCTGTAAATGAAGAGAACGAAGCTTATCTGACAATCCTTTGGCCACCTTCTCCAGACCAACATGGCCGAGGAGGAAACAGCCTTGTCTCAGTAGTTCTTACTTCGAAGAAGTATTAAGCGGGTGAAGTAGATCAGAGCCACGCCGTACATGCAGTTTTCACTGACTTCAACGTGACCCTTGACAAGGTGACTCAAGGGTCGCACGTGAAACTAGTCTTTTGAACTTGGTAGGATGGGTTCACGATGAATATCTGCGCTTATAGGAAGGAAGGAGCAGTGTCCTGTTAGGAACGGGTGTTCCCCCCAGACATGCTGTGGTGAGCGGATTTTCACGTGATTGGGTTGGAGGGCTTCTTGTTTCCTTAATCCACGTTGATGATCTTTTGGACCTCCTAGAGTGTGCTTTCACTGGTGTTTGCAGATGGTCCAAGATGTGACAGGCTGTGGAAAATTCTAGAGGTTTGGATACACTGCGGAGGGTTTTGAACGGGCTCCGGGTATAGACAGCGGAGTGAGTACTGCCGGTAGACCGCGAGAACTGGGTAGTTATACGTTTTGGTTCTGCTGTTGCTGCCACACCCGCCCACATATTAGTAGAAATGGATCGGCCTGTTGTCAGACAACACGTGGACTTCGGGTTAGTTTTCTCTGCTCCCCGTCCAGGCTGTCATTGGCACCATCCTGCCTGCAAAGTTTTCCGTGTGCTGTGGATGATTCGTCCAAACTTCTGGATGTTAACGGGAAATATGTTGTATAATAAGATTGTTGCGTTCGTGGGACCGCAGCTAGAATGATGCGCCCAGGCGAGCCGCCATGCTTAATGCGTGGTGAGATAGCACTGGAGAGATTCATGCGTGTGGGTATTTTGCTGGTGCAAGATTTGGAAGGCTTCCCATACACCCAAACACTTAACAGACTGACTATGTGTTCGTTGTTTTACGGGTGACTATAAGGTGGTCTGGTCCGCATCTACCGTATATTCACCAGCCACATTGACTCTGATCTATCTGGGCTTTTTATGTTGGCACGGCTTCAAGCACCCACCCCGTGGACACTCTGTTGAGTTAAACAAATCTCAGCCTGACTATATAAAAGCTGAATCCCGTCTGTCTCAATGCACGATATATCACTGAAATTTTCTTTCGCAAAATATAATGCTCCCCCAATGGGTCGGAAATTTCGAGGGTAAGCCTGATGCCCCTGGATTGTAGTTTGCTCTTCTCTCATATGTATAATACGCTTTCCCGCTTGTTTTACATATACTTGTTACTTACCACCTGTTTTCTCGCATGTCTTTGCTGATGGCACTTGTCAATAACTTCTGATTCATCCGTTGGATGCACGTACTCTGTTGGGAACACCACGGGAGTGTGCATGCACATTCATCGAGGATGAAGAATAGGTCCACTTTGGTTTGACTGAATGCATAAGCGATGGACATGAGACGTGATTTTTCTGCGACTTCAGCTGCATATTGATGGTTTGACTCTTCTCAAGCGTTCAAGTTTACAACTGTTGCCCATCCTTGGAAGGCTGATATCCCCCTCCACACCAGTGTTCATCGTGGGACTATTCTGCGGTCTTTTCAAACCTGTGAATGTCGCAGAATATTTGGATAGCGTGATAGAAGACTTCTCGATTGTATTGAGGGATGGTTTGTTGCTGACAACAGCGGCTTCCACGGAAGACGCATTCGCATACAGCGTTTCGCAACCTGTTGCAATTTTTTTGACAAGATGTTGCCTTCCAGCACACTGTACAATTTTCTGTGTTTCCATATATACACATCTACCTGCTGGGTGGACCGCGAACGTATCCAGTGTAATGGACTGCTTCCACCATTAAAGGACAGTTTAATATTATACCCCGTAATCCACACTTAGAAATTTGTCCGTAAAATAAATCCTACCTAATTTCATTCAGTTTTCATGAGCAACAACACAATGCTTGCGCAAATGAACACTTCCATTTTCAGATGTACCAGGTTGTTGAGTCCGATGATGAAATCGTGGGGATAGTGCACAGGTCGTGGATTACGCGGCCAGGGTTTGCGCTCTGGCCGGGATTGCAATCCACGAAGCATCACAAGTTGCTCTTGGGTGGGATGACAGCACCCACTGATTCAAAGCTGTACAAAGTCAAGATGCAACGCACAACAACATTTTCTAGATGACTTGCAACTGGCTTACGGACACTGATGAATATTGGAGCAATTATCAGACATACCATCGTCTGACGCCACGGACATAATAATTCGTGGTGACGAACATAAGAGGTACAGTGAAATCGCCTTATGTCACATTTGCAGACAAGCTATCGTTCGTTCTGACTTCACGTATGAAGTGGGAGAGAAAAGAATACCTCCAGCGTACGGCGTCGATATTCACTATTCTCTACCACCACCACAATTGGAGAACATGTTTCATGCATCTCCATCTCAAACACGATGGAAATTGGGGTGAATGGAGAACCTGCCCTCTTTCTCCAGCGCTATTGCTTCCAGGTATGTCATTAGTAAAATGTCAATCAGTATGCATTTAGCTCCACAATCGTTGGTCCACCAGCGGCACACAGTGAGGCAGTGTGCAAAAACGACACTGCCAAACAAGTGAGAGAGTTAAAAGGTAAGTTCGTTCAATACAAATAATCACCGTGTTCACCAGGTGCAACTGAGAACTTAGATCTCCAAAACAACCGAATCCGCGAGGAGTTGCATGCCCTACGACTGGAAGCGAATGCACTGCGATTCCAACATGCCGCTCCCGGCACGTCATCCGCTGCACACTTCCCCGTGCGATTCCCCATGCAGTCTATAGGGAGCATGCAACTGCAGTGTCGGCGGCACATCCATGGGTGAAAGCACTCGTAATGTTATGAGAACATTATTGACGGATGAATTGATGAAAACCATAAACTGGAGAGGATTGAACAATCGCGTCTCCATTGCCTCCTCACCCTTGGCCGCAGCCATCGTTGGTATGTTCGATCACCAAAAGTGATCACTTGTTAAATGTACAATCCATCATGGAGAAGGCTTACCCCAGCGTATCGCACACGGACGTCAAGGGAACCATTCAAAGGTGGATTCAGAAAGCCAGATTGCGGGCAACGAAAGAAGCTGACGTTCTCGTGACCGACATCTTTGCACTGTGATTCTAGTTATGTACTTGTCAAAGTTATACAGGCACCGGAGCCCCGGCTTAATGTTGTGAGCGTGCCCATGGTGGATCAGATCATTACGCCCCATGAAGCTGAGCAAGCGATATCCAAGCTAAACAGCAAAAAGTCCGCAGGACCTGACCGCATCCATCCGACAGTCCTAACACCTCTGGCCAAATTGTTAGCGTCACCGTTTGCCCAACTGTTCAACCTTATATTAGAAACAGGGACAGTGGTGAGAGACTGGAAAAAAAGCCATTGTAATTCCCATCTTCAAAGATGGCAACAGATCAGAAGTTGGAAATTACCGACCGGTAAGCCTGACGAGTGTTGTCAACAAAATTTTCGAACGAATATTACGAGAGAGAATCTGTAAGTTTCTCTGTGAACGAAAACTCTTCAGAGATCCTCGACATGGTTTCCTAAGGGGGAGATCTTGTCTTACCAATTTGCTGACGTTTCTAGAAAATGTCACGGAGAAACTGGATGAAGGAGAAGAGGTCGAGGTGTGCTACCTGGACTTTCAGAAAGCCTTTGATTCTGTCAACAACAGGTTTTATGCTGGAAACTCCGACAAGCTGGAATCTCTACTAGAATATGCAGATGGATGCAGGCGTTTCTAGTTGGAAGGCCATATAGGGTGAAAGTAAGAGGGGGTACTGTCGGACAAAGGTTCTCCGTTAAGTGGGGTTCCTCAGGGATCAATCCTCGCCCCTCTGCTTTTCCTCGCATACATAAACGACCTGACCAACGACTTAGTGTGCCCATGTTATCTGTATTCAGACGATATAAAGTTCGTCGGACTCGACCGCGCCCCAAGGGGACATTCTCAAAATTTGCGAATGGACATTAAAGTGGGACCTACCGCTGAACGTTCTTAAGAGTCATATCCTCGCTAAAGCTCCCCAGTCAACGCCCAGGTATTTGAGGGATGCATAAGGACAGACGGTTGAACTAACAACTAAACAGCAAAGACTTGGGTATCCAAGTCACTAGTGCGTTTAATCCATCTGCACAGTGTACCGTATCCGCGACGAAAGCGCGGCGGGCATTTTATCAACTGAAATCGGCGATCGCTAACCGCTGTCCAGCGGTGTTCATTCCACTGTACTCGGCTATAGCTCGCCCCCCCACTTGTAATACTGTGTCCAAGCTTGGGCACCATATCTCAAAAGAGATATAGCCGCCCTCGAAAAAGTACAAAAGTTCGCCACACGTATGGTATGGGGTATCAAAAGTATAAACTACCAAGACCGACTAACTTCGTTGAACTTGTTTTCGCTCGAACGTAGGCGGGTAAGAGGAGACCTTATTGAAATGTACAAAATTACCCGCCACACTGGAACAAGCCCCATGGTAGGCTTATTCGAAATGCGTCAGGACAGAGATTTAAGGGGCCATAGGTTCACAGTCAAGAAAACAAGATCACGATTGGCTGTCCGACATAACTTTTTCACTAACAGGGTAGTCAACTCGTGGAACAAGCTGCCTGCAAAGATCGCTGAGGCTGAGAGCGTAGATATATTTAAAAGAAAATTAGACAAATATTGGAACCACCTTTTTCCCACTCTGTTTTAATACTCCTATTCTTCTGTCCCTACCCTTCGACCACCACTGAACACATCTACAGAAAACGCAGTCTGGTCAATCTCCGGATCACACCAGTCAAGCATCAAGACGTCAACAGACCACCACTGAACACATCAACAGAAGACGCAGTCTGGTCAATCTCCGGATCACACCAGTCAAGCATCAGGACGTCAACAGGCACTGGCCTTCACCAAATCCTGGATTTGAAATTTGAAATTTGATACAGATATTGCTCTAAAAATTGCGCTTAGTATAACGTATGAATATTTATGTGCCTTCTGCACCGTTTCTCGTGAATTGGAACATTGCGTTGTCGTTATTGTGCGAGATTAGATTAATGTTTGACGCTACTGAGCCCCGTAGGAAAATAGATAATGGGCGGCATATGATAAGATCACTTAATGGGGCTGCGAGCATTTTTCTCCCACCGTTCCCTTAGTGTTCCCAAAGTGTCTAAGTAGAACACTCAGGGATCATTCGGGGAACGCTCAGGGAACACTCAGGGAACGGTCGTGCTACTAGGAGGACTCACATGACGCCGAGTCAGAATCTGAAGCGATCGCTGAAGGTCATTTTGAAGGCGTAACGGTCATTTTGGCGGGAATCCGTGGTCTTGCGGTTCGCGCAGTGTCTGGGGTCTGTTTTCCCCAAGTTACATCTGTATAGTTTGTTGTCGACGTCAATACCGTTGAGATCGGATGAATTTCTATAGATTTCCGCTCGTGAATGATATCAAGTGCATGCCATACCGCACTGTACTACTCAATACCACATATTATATGTGCTTTTGCGTAAGAAGACGTAATATTGTTTGTTAACGGATTTTTCGACGTCTTTTAAGTGAGATATGTATATTTATGCGGGTGTTTCGAAGTAGAATATACAGTCCTACAAATGGCAAGGTCGATGAACGATGCTTCAATGGACTAATGGAGGTTTAGACTTAGACCACATGATGCGTATCAGGGTTTTCTGAGTTCCCTCCGTTTACTCATTACTCATTACTAGGGACGGCCAAAAACTAATTAACCCTCCACATCTGGCCCCCTTTCCAACAAGCCTCAAAAGGCTCGAGCCTTTAGGGATCCCTGATAATACAGAATAAGAGCAATATTACCAAGAAAGCATTTTTGGGTTCTTAGAAAAAAATCACTGAATGAAACTCACCCGGGAATGACCGGGTATAATGTACAATTTGAATAATATAAGTGAATTTCCGGACTCATTTCGTGTTCGCGGACGTACTGATGACACCCTACAGCTCATACACCTTATCCGTGGGACCGTGCCCAACATCACCAATGAATTGACGATGGAAGTAGGAAGCAGAGTTTGTGAAAATTCGGTATCTCGGTGTGTAAACACTTGTTGAAAATTGAAGGTACTAAGTTTTGATAATAGTGAACTGCGTATTTTTTTTACGGAGTTGACAGAGACAAGGTGTTCAGAATGAACACTCCAAAGCTTGTGAAAAGGCGGTGGCAAAGAGTTGTCTGCATTTGAACTTGCTTTGTTGGACCTTCAGTCTAAGAGTATGACCCGTTACTGTAGTGCTGTTTTCTACTGAGCACCAATTGACACGGTTGGTCGAGGTTTTACTATTAAGAAGGTTAATACTAGATCACCTCTAAACCGACGATATTCTAAACAACGCGTGCCCAATAGTGTCATTTCTTCATATGGCTTAGTTCTCAGGCTCCAAACTGCGGTAATGGCACGACCTTGTGCAGTCTCCAAAGGCAACTTGTCCCGTCGAAAATATGATGGCCAGATCACAGTTTCATTGACAAGATGCGATCGAACAAAACTGTTGTTAAGATTATGAAAATGCCGAAGCTCGAACTGGCCGAAAAATGTTTGAGTAAATCCATCGTATTACCAGCTTTTTTGCCTTCGCTTGGGCTTTTGGAGAACCCGAGAGATAGCACAAAACGTTGGCCGTAAGCCCTTCTAGACAACAATCTGAAGCGGGTAGACTTCGAAATAAATCATGGCATTCAGAGGTTTGCGATTATACACAACTTCACACTTACCAGCATTAAAATCGAACCGGTTAATCCGAGGTAAATTGGATAGAATTTTACATTCGCTCTGTAGGGTTAGATAATCGTTGTCAGTGTTAAAGGGACGTCAAGTTTCAACGTCATCAGCAAACGGTGATAGTGGGAATGTATTCAGAATGGACTGACCGACGTCCTGGGTATACGTACTGTAGGAACGATCATCAGAAGTACGAGGCTAACTTAACGTGGTGGTCAGGCTTGTGCTGTTTTGATCTGGCGGGCTATGCTGACTAGGACTTCG
>QNGE01007262.1:0-19639 GCA_008508345.1 Paragonimus westermani | reverse complement strand
CCGGATCAAAACAGTACACAAGCCCGACCACCACGTCAAGGTAGCAGTATAGATCGGGTCCTGACAAATTAGAGGTAATTCACTCAGTAACGTGAACTCGACGATTCTAATAACGCTTATTCAGACGGTCGGGTTGACGAGACTATCTTCCAAATCCACAAACGTCAGAAAAGACGGTCGAAAAGATTGGAATTTATACGGTTCTATTGAATAAAATTACAATAAAAGTGCTATCTCACCTTGAATGCGAATTAAGCGTACACACAAATTGTCCAACAGGAAGGCGTTCAAAATAGAGTAACCAAAACACGAATCTGCTAACGGCCACTAGTCAACGGAAAATTAGCTCATAAAAGCAATCGGATGCGGATGAAGGTGGGTACATACTAGGCAGTATCAAGAAGGGAAGTTTTACTATATAAACAATGACAATTATAAAAGAAAGTAAATACCGTGCAGTTATGGTACAAAGTTCGCCATGATCATTTACATCACAAAGCAAGGACTAATAAAGTCACATTTAGGATCGGCTTTTTACAACTAAACCAAACACGCCTCACCGAATTCACTGCTGCGCATCATACCAAACAAAGATGACAAACGTACAGACGAGCTTCAGCAAATCCAACAATCCTAATCAATTTTCCTCAGCTCAACTACTGGCAGCGGTAACAAATAAAGCTGTTTCACATTTTCTAACCCGCTAGCTTGTCTATTCACTTCATTCGATTCGCCTGGACTTTGTTCTCCTGATTAGTGACCTCATGAAAATATCGAACTATGACTGTCTGACGATCGTTTCTTGCTAGAGTACAGTGTAGGAGCTCTAAGTTCCTCAGAGTTGTTACATCAACGTGGATGAGTACGCTATTTATCTGCGTGGCTAACTATTCGTTTCACACTTTTGTCTAAAGGTAAGTAGTATGAACCCCATATACACAGCGTTGAACTAAATGATGATTAAAATATTATTCGCACAACCGGCATTAATTGTATTCTCTAGAAAACTCTATCATTGTTTGTTCTAATTATTGCGGGATAAGGTACTGACGAATATGTTTCATTGTAGGTGCCGTTGCTGAACTGCTGTGATAATCCTCGTCAGAAAATCAAAGCGAATACCTCAAATACAACTGTCACTAAGTGATACGCATAATTCTGGGTAATCTTTGGTTGATAAGTTCCGACCTATGTAAACATATTCCACACTTGGTGTCTTCAACCTAAGTTGCCTGATTTTGTGTTTTAAATGACCGTGCATTAATTCTCATGAGTACTCAATGTACCTGCCTGCAGACTTTGGATACAAACGTGCAAATGGTTTTCGAAGTGCGGAACTATTGAAGTTTCTGTAGTTAACCGTTCTAGAACAAACGTCTTCCGTGCTTATCAGTGGGATCACATATACACAGAGGTGTCTCAAGAGATGGGGCACTTGGGAAAATATAATTTCGCCACAGATTCTTAGCAAACAGTGAGTTGTTTAGTCTCAAAGTGACCGCTACCTTATGTATAACGAAAAAATCAGAAATTGTTTCCCGGAGATTTTTTAATCATTTACAAAAGTTGCCGTACGCCACAGCGTATTGTGTTATTTGATTTAGGTGTATTTTGGAGGTCGCAAAATTGGGATACACTTCCTCTAGTGGTTCACATAGAACGAAGCATAGACCCATCATTAGATCGCACTTCCAGATGTATATGTTTCCCCGTCCCCAATTTTCCGCCTTACCATCAGGATTACCGTTTCTTGTTTAACCAGAAGGTTTGGTTGATCATCGTGCAAACAGCTCTTATTTTGAGCAGTCAACGTGATCCAAAAGGATAACTTCGAGTATCTGTCCGATCAAGCGATGGTGAAGCTGTTGTTCGACTTCAACGCTTTCTACTTTTGTTTATACTGCTCGTTCAATTATGCCCTTTTCATTTTAACATATTGTGTTATCGGTGTCCCAACTCTACATATTTGCCCCAGGTTTTTTCTTCCATCCGTAACAAGATCAGGAAGTTTCTCAAATAAATAATTGATTAATGGTTCTGTGCTATGTTACAGTCAGTCTCTCCCGAGGGGGAAACAAAGTTCATTTCACAAGCGGCCAATCCGGTTTGTGTATTCTCTGGTAGAATTATTTTTCCGAGCATTCGCGCCTCATTTTCCCTGTTGGCTGAAGTCGATCAGCCGTTTGTGGTTGGCTTGCAAACGAGTAGTATTTACCGCGGTTCAGCGTAGGACGCCTTAACAAGCGGCTGACCCCAATGAGTACCAACAAACTAATGGATAGATGCTTCGACCTAGTTGGTTGCCGTCAGCGCCAAGCATGCGAGGCAATGAAAGACTTGGCCAGGAATTAGGCATCTGGACTACTAGATGATCACCGCATTTACTAGAGTGGGGACAAGATATATTGCAGCAAATCACGATGGGTCAACGACCATGGCAGTTGTTTGAAAAATAAAAACTACCAAGGATTCTTCGAAACACTGGGCACTAAACGAGCTAAAATGGTGACATAACGTCTGCAAACAAGCTGGTTGATTGTACGTATACACGCTCAAGGTAGGGTGAGTGATACTTACTCTAAAAGACGGATAAGCCACGGGGACCAAGAAAAAAGATCACTGTGGTTTTTACGGCTTTCTTCTTGGTCTGTTCCCTTTGAAAATATTTGGAAAGCACTGATTTTTTATTTTCCGTCAGTTGTTTCTATCTAATGTGTGTAGGTTGCTGTTTACTCAGTTATCTCAAGCTATCTGACTACCATTATGAAATTTCCTGTCAATATGTACGAAACTTGCAGTCAATGAGAAGTTAAAGTGGGACACAGAACTCAGAACCAGCCTTTTGCACAGTTTCTCTTGCGCACATTTCACAACATTTCATCAACCTGAGGTTTTATAGAGCAAAGAGTAGTGGATACCGTGAAGCCAAACAACAGGATCAATAACCCCACGTACGCAAAAATACGTCAGCATGCATCAGTTACCAGGGCAATCTGGTAGTGATGAGCAATTCTTCCCGTACACAAAGGGATAGGTTCCGTTTGCCATGTAATACTGCTTCCAGTTTTTGTTACATAACGCATCCAAATGGTCTCCTCCATGTTCATCCTGGGTCAAGATGTCAACAAGTGTGGAGCGGTCGATGATGCTGAATCATTGTGACGTGTCACGTTCTGATTTGAGTCCCACATTAGTGTCCGGAAGCGACCTACGGACCCAAAGTGGAATCTGTTCGTTTAACCGATTGTCTAACTGCCTCTCCGCTCTATTTATGTAAGTGACTCGGAACTCACAGAGGAGGTCAGAATTGATGTATTGCTTGGCGCTGTATATCAGCAGTGTTTTCAGTGAGAATATTGGGAATCGGGAGGTTTTGAACAGCATTACCATATGGGCTATGTAGAACGAGCTTTTATTTGTCGCTTTCGGGAGGGTTTTCAACGGAATATTATAATCAGCACTGTTATAAAGCAAACGGAGGTAAACAGACAGCTTGGGAAATGTTCAAGTTGTCATAACAACCGGATTTCACCTGCTGAATTTTTTTCAAAAATGCTGACGGATAGTCATTTTCTTCAAATATGGGTCCCAGCGATAACATCTATTTGATCAATGTTTCCCTCTAGCGCATTTGTCTTGTGTAGCAAAAACAAAGTTCTCATTCAAATATGCTTTTTGTGGATTGGCACGTAACTGTGAAACAGATAATGCCCAGTCCAGATGTGTTCCCCACAGACGAACCACAGTACGGAGCCGTCATGAGAATATCCTGAGTTGCCACGGTTTCAGCATGCTGGTGCTCAAAGGCGAGGCTTAATTTCGGAATTCGGCTGATTCAATGAATCTAGGATACTTGATGCCGTCTTCTTCGTATCGGTCAATAACAGAGTATGAGCGACATAACACCGGTAGCAATAGTCACTAATTTTGTAGGTTGGCTTCACTATATTCACCTAACTTTGCTATATAAACCCGCTGATCACAGAGTGTACGTGACGTGATGCATCAAAATCTGCACGAGAGTTATACTGTATGAAAGCTGTTTCTGACTCTTCTGCCCAGATTTGTTACGCTAAAAGTTGTCTTGGTTTTATAAGGAAGTTAAACTATTTGGGTTCCTTACAAAGCCGTGAAGCCGAGACTAGAGATTTTTCAGTGATGTGTAATGAATAAATGAAAATCTTCTTGACTGCATATTTGCATGATGGATATTATGAAAAACAAAGTTCATATGGCAATACTTCCAGCAATTATAGTACACCAGTGAAATTTTCATTTGTTCTATTGGCTAGCTGATCAGCTGATCAGCTCGAAAATGTCGTCTAATTGCATGTCTGTAAATAATCACCGGATGTCCTGAATTTTAACACTTCCGCCTACAAGAATTTGTTTCTCAATTACCGACGACAGTTGGTGGTTAGCATGTTAAGCTTCGTGGTATCATTCCCTCGCACAGTGGTTCAGATTATTAGAACAACCACTGTCTCATCGCAAGATAGACGGAGCTTGTCAGGTTTGAAATCGAGCTTAGTGCTACATTGCTCTATAACGTTGTAGTAATGTGTAAGTATTTTATAAACCTGATCACTGTATCCATCGGTGTTTTGAGGTATAGGATTCTGTTTTTCACATTTTTCTAGGTATTTAAGGAACAGTTTCTCAGTTGCAAGCACATCTTATTCATACCCTTTTTATCCGATATCTTGCCATGTTTTAGGGGCTCACCATCTCATCCAAAACATATCCGCATGCTAGGATTATTACAATGCCCTTCAAGAGTTAAGCAGCATCGAATTTGATTCCAGTAACAACAATAGACGGGACGGATGTCTACGTGTGTAACAGACCACCACCAACACTTTAGGGTGGATCCACATCCCTGGCTATCTTCTTATTCACGGTTCCTTGTGAGACTGAAATTCTCTCTTCTCATGGATTCACGTACTTCAGTGTGTTAGTGTTTTGTGTTGTTCATTTGTGTACGTGATTTGAATAGATCAAGAGGCGGTCACATCACCAACAGTCTGTGCAAGTTCTGCTGCACACGCAGTTCCGGATAGGGTGAACTTTAAATCTAACCTACAACATCTTGGTAGGACAAGGTGAGTTTGCTTTTCACACGCGGGATTAATCAGCTTAGCGTCGTAAGCAACGTTCCGGTCGCTCGTAAAATCAGAGGGTTTACCTCAGTTTGCTGGTTCATCGTCAAACAGTGTGAAGCCCAGCATTCAATTGTCCTTTCCTCAATTCGCGACTGCATATGGTTTAAACGCTTGCTGCAGTATTAAGCGTGTACACTAATCCCAACACTAAAAATCCGAAACATTTATTTAGCTTTTTCATTAACTATCTCTCGGAGTATGTAAACTATCACAATTAACAGTTCCACTACATCGAATATTTTCACCTACAACGAAAATCGATCGAATACCCGTAGCGGCAAATTGGATCACGTGGTTGAACGATGGAAATAGGTCAAGGTTAACACTGGTTGCAAAAGGGCTTGTGCGATGTAAGTTGTGTGCGAAGAACAGCATAACGTTCAGGTCACCAATTTTACAACCCATGATGATGGACAGTCAAAGGAAGAAGATATGATATGATATGTAGGATGTGGCAAAATCTACCCAGCATGTATGGGATCACGTGATCAAGATCAGCATTTATGGGCTGATATTTACAGAACAATAGGTACTTTTGAGGAGCAACCCCCTAGCTGGTACTTGCAAAGAGAAAGATTAAGATGATAAGCATATAGTGAGAATAGTTAGACGTCATCGTTTCGGCTGAACAATTGCACTAACTACACATATCACAATCCAAACGCTACATGTGAAGTCCAGCGTGCAAATAATGCATATGGCTCTCGTGCTGGGTGGTCTGCCTACATTCCCGTAATAAACTCTCTAGATGAGACAATGGAAACTGCACTGAGGGAGCTGCTCGTTGAGAAATGGTTATGTGGGATTATGAATTGCTCTTTCCTCTACTAATTGCTTGCCACATAATAAAAATACGCTTGTTCTTCTGCTATTGTTGTTAGTCTGCTATCGTCTACTGTATGCTGAAGAACGCTTGTGTTATGATTGCGGTTAAGTCGCTCTTCTGCCTTTTTATCTCTCATTTTGTCTTTTAAAACGCTAGTACTGGTGATAACTGATAACTGAAAATGTATAATGATTGAGGTGGATTCGGAAATACATACGTCATATCGGTTTCCTCTACTCGGAAAGGGTCCCATCAATTCTATATCCTTTCCTTGTTCTATCCCGTAGGAAGCGCATTGTGAATAATGATCTTCCTTCTCCATACATCAGAAAGAACGCTCAAAGACATGTCTGAGAGTGAATCGTTTTATTTTGCAAAGTGTAATTTTAACTTACCTACATTTACCTACATTTCGTTTACGGAAACGGTCTCGAGATTTCTTTCCTTCTAACCGTCGACGGGAGCTTTCATTGAACATGGGAGTAAACACAAAGTCGTCTAGGGAATTCAAGATGTTTGTTTTTCTCAACTGCTGCATCAGGGTTCCATATTGTTGAAAGTATACTAAACATGTTCTTAAAGGATTCCTGTTATGGATCTCAGTACATCAATGGCTAAAGAAGACCTAGGTCTGGTAGTAGCAGATGGGTGGTATGCCTCAAGATTTTGCCCTCACACCAACTGCATGACTGCAAGCGGGTTCAGTGTTCAAACCTGTGAAACGTTTATGTTGGTCCTTCATATGTGATCATAAATTTCATGAATCTGTTTGAGGTTTGACAGCTTTTCTCAGAAGAACCTGGAAAGTATGTGGAAATAGCATGTCTGTTGGAGAAGACGTTAATGAAACTTGAACTGAGTTGGCGAGGACTAGAAAAAGCCTGCAAACGAGCCAGATAAGAAACGAGATTACCGAATTTCATGCAACCATTTGCAGAACGGCACCAGTGTATTTTTTGGCACAAATTATCTTCCAAGTAGATGACCGACAGGCGCCTGTGAATGAACATACTGAATCGATTACTTTGAGCGCAGCTTTATCCAATTGTTCTCTACAAATTCGACTGAAACAACGGCATATTCTTACTCGACGGTAGGCCGGCCATAACTCTAGCAGTCTTACAAGAAAGCATTAAAAATTAGAAGTATGTGCACGAAACTAACAAAATCAATGAGGAGAGGGTTGCATCACTTTGTTTTAGACGTTGTCCACGAACAGTTTCGGAACCACTGGAGTCTACCACGTCAATTTCTTATAATCTTCGGCTTGTCAAAATGTCCTGATTTAAGATAGTACAAACAATTAAAAGTTTGTCTCGATGAATAATAGCTTAGCCGCGCTATATTTCTATCAACAGTAAAGTGTTATCAACTAACCAATTCGCTTAACATTTTATCGATACTGTGCTATACTAGAACGTATGTACAGCTACTGCGAATTCTCTGAGCCCGTGTAACATTTGTGAGTCTGGCGGAACGTTTGTTGTCACACAAAAACTACTTAACGCGTACACATCAGTCTAAATCTGGACAAACGTACAAATTCAAATAATGTCAGTTTGGCCTATCAGCTTCGTAGGGAAACCGGACAGTAAAGTTTTTCTGTGTAAAAGTACAACATATATTTACATATATATACATATATCCGGTGTCTGAAGTCCGTTTGTGTTGCCAACGTGTTTACCTAAAACGTACGAGTTGACAGTGCATTTAGATTAATCAACGCACCAAGTCCACAGGCGGATTGTAGTGAACTAACCCTTACTTTGATAATTTGTTGCAAATGTGTCTATCAGTCCCTAATTTCTTCAGCACACAAGTTCCTTAAGCGTCCTCAGCGTTCGTAACCTCTTCGTTTTTAGTTATCAGTATACATCTAAAGTGCTTTCAGTGAGTAGCATCGCCGTCTGTATCACTGCTGATCAATTATTGTATGCCTGAAGGTTGAGTTATCATCACTCCACACATGGATGTAATAGCCTTTTATTATTTCTGTTCATGGTTCATCGATTTTCCGAACGTGCAAAATCTACCGGTAAAACCGAATGGTGTCTGCTGATCAGCCAACTGCAGTTTTTCGTCAGCACAGACTCAGTTGTTTGTCTCCCAAACTTTAACTTCGTACACCTGATTAACAGCAACGACTAAATATTTGCCGGTGAATACAATTTAGGTGACAGTTTCGACATTCTTCAAACCTATACGGACGACAGTTGAAATGAAACTCACACTTTTGGCTATCTTACCTACACGCGAAAAATGCCCATACATGATTTCAATGGCATTTGTAAGAAGACTACCGAAAGTTTGAAATATTTCTGATCAGTTAAATCTCTGGGTGACATATAGAGTGATTGTTTCAGCATGTGCCTCAACCGTACACTATCAAACATTTGAGTGTTCGGTACTTACTGATGCTCACACTGTCGACGACATATGTACTGGGTAGAGCTATTGTGTTGTATGCCTCAGTGTGACCACAGATCTCTTCAGCACAAATAATGCAAACGAGAGATATGCGTGGGACCGAAAATGTGCGGTAAATTTAGTAAAGAAATCAGGAAAATAACCTGGGTTTATCATACTGTTCAGTGTTTAGGATGGTCTGCGCATCACTTGTATATCGTTTGAACTCCATGGGCGTAAGCAAACGAAAGCAAGTTGTGACGGAAATGAAGACAAAAGTGGCTAATTCTCATATGCTTGGTAAAACAGGGGCCCGAACTTAACTGAACGTGTCGTAGAGTCTGAATTGAAGAACGCAATGAAACCTCCACTGGTCTGTGTAATTGAATCTCGCTCTAGCGAAATCAATTTTTCCCATCCTAATAGTCACAGGCAGTCAGTTTTCAGCACCGCTCAGTCAATCTGGTGAGGTGGCCATCTCAGTAAAGTTGAAGAACTGAGTTGGAAATGTCACCCTTTAAAAAGAAGTGGAAGTTTTCTTCAGGAGAGTACGGACTTTAGTTGGGTAGTGTACAGATCGCTTCCTAAGCAAACTTCAAGAAAGTTCTCAATCTTAGGTCAGAGATCAAGCAGCACGATTCACCTGACGAATTGCCTACCACGTGGTTTGCTTGGAAAGTGTTTTGGTTGTCCACAACTTGCAAATCAATAAGCGTAGTTGTGACAACGGAATAAATAAATAACAGCCGTGTGAAGACTACCATCGCTGAAAATAAATAAAGTTATTTCCTATCATTTCAACGAAAACTTTTCGGCGGGTTAAACCTAAATAGAACATAGTCGAGCAGCCGATTTCCAACTTTATGTACGATGAATTTTTAATACAGGTCAGAAAGAACAGGCGGACCATGAGGTTGGTCACCACTCCAGAAGAATTTGCTGAAATTCGACGGTAAAAATTGTCTGACTTATTCACTGAGTATTCCACACACCGTGAAATTGCTGGCTGTTGGAGAATGACAGGTCTCAGCCAGCTTCCTAAGAAAGAAATGGTTAACTTTCGCTCGATTTTGTGCGTCCGCTGAGTTCAAAATTCGTGAATACCCAACCCGCCTGTAGTGTGAACTATGGTCAACATTGATCTCGCTCGTTTAATTCGCTCCGTTCGCCTCCTCTTTTGATAGAAAACCTCGAGTCAGTTGCTGTCTGTTAAGCTAGATCGATTTGTTCGAAAGCACTTATGGACAGGCACCACTTCGAATTCCCACAAAATTTGACATTCAAACCTCAACTGTTGATCTTTCACGTGGTTGCCTCAGGAAGCTGAGTCGTCCAGTTTGCTAGTCTGGTCTGATTACCATTCACCACTGGTTATGGTTTTCTACCGGATGTTATCGTCATCTCTTTCCTACCATTGCTGTGCCTTGCATTCATGCCTGTTCATGGACACTAATTTACAAACAAATGTACAATGTTGTGACATTGTGCATCAGACATTCAATTCAATATTCTTTCTCCCTTCCTGTTATGCAGTATATCCGGATTTTTCTATCAAAACATCCAAACATGTTGTCAAATATGTTGTCAGAACTAATAAGTGGAAACGTTCAGTATACATCCATCCCTTCGTGTACATAACGAACCTATCCATCGAGCTCCCTTTGTCAGGTATTTAAGGATTACTGTCAATAACGACATATCCCGGTCAATTCATGTTAGTGTCGTTTACATTAGAGTCCGGAGATATGGTTTTATATCCCGTGTTCGGATTTCCTCCCTTCCACATTATTCAGTCAGTTGATATAACTACGTATGTGTTCTCCCATTAGGTGTGCTCCTCACTAGCTATTTGCTCGAGATGTTTGCAGAATTATTCTGTGAATTTGTTATATCCCTGAAACATCTGTCAAGCTATACTGGTGTTCAGAACAATTCGTTCAGTTCAATGTTCTTAATCACTTTGCACTGTGAGAAGGGGTTTGGGGCAAATATCTTTTTTGACTTAACCTATCCCGTTTAGTCGGATCTATCAAAATGTATTCCACTAGACTCCTGAGCAAGTATAAGTTTACACGTACTTTGTCATATCCTTCTTCGGTTATTCTTTGTTTCAGTGGATTTACCGCGAAACTGAATCAGTAGATCTTTTAAGCTTATAACGATTGCGGACTCTTTGTAACTTTCATCGAGCTTGTGAAGATTACCGTATTATTGTGACTCAAATGCATTTAGCTAATTCATTTGTGGAAAAGGTGAGTATGTAGAAGCTGGTGATCCATCTTTCAGTGTGAATATAGTGCAGTACTTTAAGTAAAATCAATCCATCTGTCTCAGGCGAGCTAGTTAACAAATGTACCTTCTGGAGGGTCTTCTCGTTGATTGGAAGATTGAAAGTTTGGCTTACCTGTCCTATCCATTCAACTCGTTTCCCATACACGGGTCTCCACTCAAACTTCTTCTCAGCGCAAAGATAAGGGTTGAGGAATCGGATACTACTAGTCTCGATAACGGTCAATATTTGAAAACTTAATTAGTCAAACTCACGATTTGAAACAACGATTGGGTAACTGCTAGCTACCACGCAGCCCGCAATCTTTATTGGCCGGCTTTTTCACTCAGCTTGGTTAATGCTTTCAGAGTTGTGCTGTTCTAGTTAGTCTTATGGTAGAATACAGAGCCAATCTTGGTGGATACTTTTCATTCTCATGGTTTAGATGAGATAAGAAAGTATCTAAAAATTATCTGTGGACTCACTTCAAACAAAATTACGCAAGTGCACTCTGCTTTTCTAGTCAGTGATCCTGTCTTTATGATAACTGTGCTGTGTTGTGACAAAGAGATGGTGTCATACGTGTATGCTCCGTAGTTAACGTGCTCTCGACCATAAGGAGATTTGATAGAAACCAATTAGCATTTGAAAATCTATCACTGCCTGCTATAGGTCATCATAAAAAGAGATCGTCTTTTTGTCAAACATACACCGCAAAGTGAACTCACGGAAGTGAAAACAGTCGGGCCTGTGCCTAGACATAGACACTTGCTGTTCCACACAGGGTGAGTAACAACTGGCGGGCATTATTGTAATGTAGGAGTCTGAACTGTGATACATCACATTGGTGCCGCTTTGCGTAACTAATCCCCATACTTTACTGAGACTTTGGCAGGATGTTTTCAGGCATCCTTCTGTCATATAAGATTACCACGTAACACATTTATTTAAGAGTCACACCGAAATGGGTAGTCCATTTGCCAAAACAATCGTTGTCATGATAGCCAAGGAAAACATACGAACAACAATAAACACCCTCAGTCAGAATAGTGGACGGTATTCTACCCAGACCATACTTTAAAAAGAGAAGTTTGTCAGTGCTGCGTGCCATATGTGCAAACATTTGTCTGTTCTGATGACTGACTATATTGATTGTTCAATTGGACAAGGCTAGCACACTGACTATCAGCTGAGTGATAATCACACCGCCTTGTAAACCTTTAGGTCGACATTCTTATCGTGTTTTCACCAGGCAAGGAACAAATCCTTAGAATGCAATTTGCTTTCTGCGTGTAATGAAATTTGAAGTTCCGTTCAAATATAAAGTGGTCAACATAATGGTGCGCACAAGATGTATTTTCTTGCTTCGTCTCGAACCAGTCTAATTAAGAATTTCAAAGGTTATTTGACTATGTATTATTTTTGATAGTTTTACTAATAGGCAGTGTCTAGGTGCAGAATCGGCGAGATCCAGTTTCAGGAAATCAAACGCTCATAAGAGGCGAGCACAAGGGAGAATGATCGTAACAATAGGCGGTAAATGAGAACGCTCAGGCGTCATCGGTTTAGCTGAACAGCTGTGTTAAACACAGTTAATCGTTATCCAAGCCTTACATTTGAAGTCTAGAGATAGAACGAAAATAGTGGTTTTAATATTAGATGGCCTACTTGGGTTCCCATGCTATGTCAACACTGGTAAAACCTATCTTCGAACTTGGAATGAGTTGCTGTTGGCGTGGTTCTCGCTGAGGTACAGTTTCAAGAAGTGTTCAGCTCATCTTTTCTTTAATATAAAGTAGAAAATTAAGATGGGCTACTTGAGAAAGGAAATCTGGTGGGCAAAACCCAACATATAAGTGGGTCATAACACATCTCAGATATAGAAGATGAAGCTAGCTACCTGTTCCGGGTGTTCTGGCTGCTGGTCGGCCTTAGTTTGAAGTTGTCAAAAAACTAGTTCTGCCTGCAGTGAGTGAATCCACCTTTCTCGCACATCGAACTCATTACCTAAACTCGGAAGCAAACAATCTTTGTTCAGGAGACAACAGCCCGCATTTACAGATGCATATCAATATCATTATTAAATCAGAGCATTTCATCAACGAATCTCGACGGCAAATGCAAAGTCAACCTGGAAACTGATTGGTTCAACACAGAACAAAGAATAACGAAAGATGCAGCATTGAAGCTTTTCATCCAATCCCGATGTGGTATCAACAACGCAACGTTTGGAGTTGTACCTTGTTGAATCATCTGTTGTATCGGGATGTGGATAGGCACTGATTCGAGTGGATTTTCATCACACACAGTTTCGTCAATTTTCTGTGCTTCTCTGATCAACAGTCATTCCTGTGCGTCGCCAAGCCACAAACCTATGCCTTACTTCACAATTTTTTGGTAAATTTGAAAGGAATATTGAGTGAGAATTAGCCCTTTAGTACACTGGCAAACTCGGATGATCAGGGACAGTCTTCTGCATGAAACGATTGGGCGGCTAAAGGAAGACATATTACGACTGGTTGATGCAACAATATTTCCAAAATGAAGGGTGAACAACGTGTACTAGATCGAGAATGTGTCGGCTGCACGCCTGGAGGTAGAACATTTTGATCCATGAGAGTAACACACTCAAGGGAACAATACACAGTTTTATGATATGCAAGTTATATTAAGTACTTTCCCGACAAACCTACTGATTGCAAGCTACCACCGATCAATATAACCTAGTTACGATACGATAAGTTTAATTCTTTCTGGCGCAATCTTGCTCAAAGGTTATCTAAACATAAAATCTCAACAATGATTCAAAAAAACAGTTCGTACGAATCCCGAAGTAAAACGATTGGATCAACTTTTATTATGGATTGTCTGAGCATTCCATATTAAGTTTGTAATTTCGAAAACTTGACAGGTGATAAACCGAAGAAACGCCAAAAACTCGTTACAGACACAAACAAGAACGTCAGAATAGTACAACCGTTAAGTTATCAGAGAGGTAAAATTCTCGCTTTTTTCGGAATTACTGCAAACTGCCTGGATTGCCGTTCGACGTATACTAGTACAACCTGGAAAGGGACTGGATTGGACGGACTCATCGAAAAGAAGCCAACCAGTGGTTCACAGAAGGCTATGGCCAATCACTGTCGAAAAAGGGAGCAAACTGGTACATCAGTGCAGTTACCAATCCGCATGATATGCTTACGTAGCGTCGGATTTTGTTAGGACGAGCATCTGAGTAAAACAAGTTGTTTAAGTACGTCACGTGTTAAAACAAACGAGCTGCAAGCACAGTCGAGCCGACCAACAGGAAAGCCGAGGTATCGGATCAACTATAACTTTCATTTTACTGACAAATCTTACCTATAAAACAACCAGTTGAAACTCAGTCAAACTGAAGTTGGATTGATGTCGCAGATTGTGCTTTAGACTTCGTTTCGGAAAGTAGCAGGTTTTCGAAGCAACCAACAACCAAAACGTTGGTAGCACTGACAATCATTGATCTCAATATTCTTCCTCAAATTTGTACCGTTTCCGTAAAATCCTCTTTTTACTTAAAATCTTCCAAAAGATCTCAGGGAAGAAACCGTTCTTTGTGCCTACACTTTGGGTAGAATCGATAGATCTCAATTAAGTTCCCACTAAATGCTTAGGTCTACGGTTACCCGAGAAGACTATCTAGCTTTGACTTACTCGCACTGAATGAATAGTTGGTGAGAATTTTTTTAATGGCAGAGGAAATCAGATGCCAGGTTTGTGAGCTCGGAATCCCTTCTGTGTTAACGAGAACCTAGCAGAACTTTTTGACATTCTAAGCTAACTTGTCCTCTGCAAATGTCTTCAGTGCGGACCGCTTCCATACGAACTGGGTGGCCACCTCGAGGACTGTCGGTTCCTGGTGAAACGCAACAGTTCATTAAAATCTAATGTTAGGATTCGATTGATGTGAACAGTTTCCCCATAGCAACAATGAAAGGCCATGGGTTGCAAGACAAGCTATAACATTAATGCGACAGTCCACACAATGAATCTTTGACCATTGATGGAATAAAAACGATTACACTCGTGATCTTGTGCACTGATTTACATCGGACCAACTTTGTAGCGGACGACCGTTAGGTCTCACTGAAGAAGCGCATCAACCCCGCTTCTGCTATTAAGATTAAACTGTTACTCAATGAAGCGAGCAATTTGATACCAGTTCCGCGTTTATATCACGGGTTTGGCAGGAACTAGTAAAGCAACGACCTAAACTTCAAAAACGCTAAACCCTTCTTTAGAATCAACTACATCATGGGCCACTGAACAATTATAACAAAATACGTAGCGGATTCATTCCTGAGTGTGCACTGGGTTGGAACGGATTTTCACTGACGCTCAAACAGTGAGCCACTTTATGACCAACGTTTCTCTTGCTATCTATAAAGATATATTAACCAGCATGATAAATTCATATGATAAAGAATGATCGGCAGGCTCTCTGACATGACTCAAGCATTTATCAGCTTTTGTGAAAATTTTCCCGGTATTTGCCTGATCCTGAAATACTTCGTCTTCTTCAAAGCAAACCTAGCGCGTAGTTTGACACTATTTTCTTAGGTGTATGCATAGTAAAACTTTTCATTAATATCACTCGCATCAAATGGGTTTCTCGTTTGCTAGTTAATTTTTCCGACCATTACTTTGAAAATTAGGAGTGAATTGAAAACTCTAACGCTAGAAAATGCTCACTGCGTCATGATAAGCCTTTTGGTGAGTGATACTTATTTCGTCCAGACATCTAGATCGACAGTTGTATAAGCGAGATAAGTTCAATGGAGTTATAAAAAATACAAAGGAAATTAATTCACTCATGGTCTTTGAAAAATATCACAAACACATGTAATATTCCAAGTCATAGTCACTTAATACGGCAGCCTTCCATATCCACGCCTATCTGTAGTCAACCAAAGAAATGGACGTGCACGGTGCAAAAACACAACCATAAAAGTAAACTTCCATTTGTGTACAACAATTCTCTCAATCACTATCCTACTGATTGGTGTTCACTTTAACAATTACGCAAGTCCCTGACACCCTTCCCCCCACGATTTTTGCCTGCTAACCAGGTAGCTATTTTGTCACTTTTCACAGGAGCCAGAAAAATAATCGACAGTACACATTCAGACTAGACAAAAACCTTCCTACATTGCGAATGGTCCATAACCAACGTCGATTGAATCCGTGAAGACCTAGAACAGCCCGATTTCATAGTCTGTATCCCATTGCCCAGTATGTAGCGTGAGATGCGAAGAACGAAATTTGTCCCCAAGGCAAGAGTTAAAGCGGAAGCAGTGTTGTACTCATGAGTAGTCAGTTAGAATGTTTACTAGCTAATATATCTGTCATTTGAAACAGTTTGTTCCCTTTATGAACTTGAATAAAACAATGAGAAGACGCAATTCATGTGATGTTCTCCGGAGTAACATTTCGTACATTCTGATCACACATGGACATGTAACTAATTTTAAACGAGTCAAAATTCCACAGAGCGGAAGTCATGGCTTAAGGGATTAAACAAACAGACACCAAAAATGAAAATCACAATTGTGGGACTGCTGACTACCAGGGTAGCCGCAGTGTCAACACAAATTGTTTTTGAACACACAGGAGGGGACTGTGACGTTTAATGGCCAAAGCCTCAGCAAACTGGAGTATGCGTTTCCGGTTGCTCCGAAAGATCACCGAGAACGCGTCAGATACTTTGACTGTGTCCTGTTTGTATTATGTGCTTTGCGACGGAAGATGCGGGGTGCCGTCCATTGGCATCTATACAGGCTCTGGCGTTTCTAATTGCGTCTCCAACCATTTGGGTACATGCCCCTTGATACGAACATGATAATAAAGCCGAATCCGCGCCTACACTAGACACCACAATCCGCATACTTTGACAGTAAACTGGCTATAACGATAGATGAAATGAAAAGATACAAATACCGGTCTTGTAAACAGCCTCTGAAAACATCATAAAATGATAATCAGTCATGTAGCAGTTGATTCGCTGACGATTTTGAATGTCCACATACTGTGAAACACTCACAAATCAACTGGGTTATCAGTCCACCGTAAACCTGTAAGGTCTGGCCAGTAGATTTATCCAATTTTGTGTCACTTTTCGTGCCAGTCTGGTGTGAAGGTTGATTAACCCAAACATTTATCTGCACAGCCTGGTGGAGAAGTTCGAATGAAAATTTACCGAACTAATTGGGGTTAACTTAAAGATGCAGGGTGTCCTGCAACATTCATGGTGAAAAACTGCAAGTCTGGTCAACCTCAGACAGAATTACTAACTGTTCTGTAACTGGAAATTTTCCTAAGATTACTATTGAGAAGTGACGATTTAAACAGTTTACCCTCTTTAAAATCTGGATGCAGACCCTACCAGTGAGTGTGCCAAACCCTTCGCATACCAAACCACATTATACTGACGGTTGCGTCGTCAGGTCAGCTGACACAACTTGGTGTGGACCAGAAACAAGCTAGTGTGTCACCATAGTACGCAATCCGTTGTACATTTAACAACAGAATTCAGCTAACCAGTCTCATCAGTTGCTCAACCATTGCGGATACCTTACTGGACGAGTTAAGCGACTGTCACAGGAAAACAAGCCACATTTTGCATCTGATCTTACAAGCGGTATCGACTATGAAATAGTGTACTATCCCGTAAATGTAGAACCTCCTTGCCACCATTTTAGTACCATTTCGGCCACGGTAACCCACACTATGGGTTAAACCGCACTAGTGTTTTTAAGTTTGCCTACCTATTTTAAAGTGCTCTCTTTGTCACCATAATCCAAGCTTGTAGCGGAAAGTCCGTACAGTAATGCACAACTTTTATTGTTAAGCCCGTCGGTTCCCATGCTACCAGCGCGCTCGCGTTTATTAGGCAGTATTCCGGTCCACAACACTCCCGGTTTCTGATCACACTTCGTGTGTAATTCGGTCCTGTTTTTGTGTCCCACACCTTTTTTCAGGGGGGGTTTTCACCTGACATTCGTTGTTCTTTGGGTCAACCTCGTTGGGCGGTGTCTTCTCCGGTCGCTGGTGCTGTGCACTATCTATCCACTGTGGCCTCTGACCGTATTATATGACCACGTCGATATATTCCTCCAACCGTTGGAATAAACGCGCCCTGGATTTGGTTATCCCTCTAATTTTACCTGCCACTCCTCGTCCGTTGGTCTGATCCAGCTGAGCTATGGCTCATCCGGTTGCCCATGCTGTCCCCGATCTGCTCTCTATGGACTTTTAGACGTACCTCCTCACCGCGTCAAGGTTTTCTGCCAAGAGTTAAAGTACCTGCACTTCCGGTCAGATACTCCATCACACTCTGTCAGTACGATAAAGCGAAGTGCCGGCAAGACATTTATCGCGCAGCATAACGCCTTGGAAATACTAAATAAATACGGTCATTCTACAAAGTAATTTAACGCTGGAGCTTTCATGATCGGAAAAGTTGTGTTAAGTTCTAGTTTTCACTGAGAGCTCACTCATTTGAACAAAGCAAAAACTAAACACAGTTCTTCACTGGTTTCGGCTCAACCCATAATCTGTTCCTTTAGAGGCCGTTAATGGCGGGTCAAGCCAAGCAGGATAGCCATACCCATGTCTGCTGGCATCACATGTCGCGCCAAGGAATTGGGACCTATCCGGCAGTGTACGGCTCACGGATCAAGGCCCAAACATGAACGACGGTGCAAACAGACCAGATGGTCAGCATCGTGACGGTAACAAGCGACTTTCCATCAATGGGCTTGGTTGCTAGTCTGCCATGAGGGGACACATCATGAACCCACTTTCATGAGTGTGACGTGTGCCATCACAACGATCGATGGGCGTTTGCAATCGGCTTGATCTAGTTAAACAGAACACCATCGTTTGAAATGTTGGGTGATAGTCATAGGATTTGGTGAATCCGGTTTGCGTTGTTCTTTTCACTAGGGAAGAGAGACTATTCGAATAAATAGACCTAGCTTCTGGCTCGCGTAAATTGGTGAAAAAATATTAAGATCAAGCTGAGCACAGTAACTCCTGCATTCACTGTGATAACTACCTATATAGCTCTGCCGAAAAGCAACTATCCGTTCTGAACTACTAATGTTTGATCGCCTTTGGGCTAAACAAGTGTACCGAATATAAGGACGACATTGTTCGGAGCAAGATCATAGTCCGATATGTGACGCAACTTTTGTAGATCAGCAACATTGTTTTATTCATAACTTGCACGATCCTTTCAAGGAATTCCGCTCCAACTTCGACATAACATTCTTAGCATTACTGATTTGGGACATGTGTCCTAGGATTAATTTTAACGGGTATATGTTATGTGATGACGAAAATTATCGAAATCAGCCAATGTTCACAACGGATGAAAATTCCGGGAACTAAAATGTCCTTAAGGGCCAAAAGTGGAAGAAGTCTCATGTTTCCTCAGAAGGTCACCAATGGTGTGTGATGATTGATTCTGTGACTTGTTAGAGTAAAACAACCCCACCTCGTCCCCTTTGATTCGTATTGCTTTTCTTTAACGATCCTTAATGATTGCTCACCTTTTCATGGTTGCTCAGGTAACGATCTTCACGAATTAAGTATACTAGTTTTCAATATGATCTACCCTTGTGGACCAAAAAGATTAAAAATCTGGTAAAACCCATAATTTGTATGTGACTGAAAAATCCTAGTTGCATTTACAAAACCACCGCAAAAGTGTAGTCGAACCTTGCTTCAAATTTTGCACAAAAAGGTCATCTGTATGACTCTACTCCTCAAATGACAACAGATCGTCGAATGTCCTAAACATTTACCCATCCACGCATATACAGGTTAATGACCAATTAAAATGGTGTGAAGCGGAAAATTGAAAACAAATTCACGACCACAGATGTAGAGGTCTGTTTGTCACAACCAGGCTGACTAGCCACTTACAACTTCGGCACA
>QNGE01007261.1:0-22635 GCA_008508345.1 Paragonimus westermani | reverse complement strand
TTGAAAATAAACCAAATCCCCGACTACTCATCAGTAATCTAAAATATCGCCTTGCAGGTTTAATGAGTTCTGTGATCTCGACCTGTCTCGGAAATCTGTCTATTGTCAGCCCGCACCCACCCACCCTATTTCGTTGCCCACCTCGTTTCAGATGTGTCACACACACCCGAGCCATGAATGCTAATTTGTGTAAGCCCTTTGGTTTGGACCCCGGATATTTTGTTTGTCTATACTGGTAGGATAAACTGCGTTCTTTTGCTTTCTGAATCACAAACCGAAAAGTGGTAGCAACCGACTCTGCGTTGGCTTTACGCCAGAACGAGAACTTCCTTAACACGTCCTAATATTTGTTATCCTGTTTGGAAAGATTTTAAGGCGGACACGATACGACGTATCTGTACACATATATAACGTGTTTGAGGCGCATTGTGAAAGAAGACTTACCTGAACACGTGTTTTGCTAAATAAGTGAATAGACGCATTGCTATGATGTAAGTCACGCACGCTTTGGCCGATGTTAGCAATATGAACCTGTCACCTTTTCCTGAGGTTAACATAGTTGATTAAAGCGAGCACAAGTATGGTATTATGCATCGTGTCTATTTCAGGAACCTCTATGTTCGTTATTCGTATCGTGGATTTTCACTACCGGTGAAAGTTTGTAACACCGTTCATAATTCTTTTTCTGCCAACCACCACCTCTGGAAACTGTCTGCCCTAACAAGCGAGATTAGCCCCAACATGTGTCCCTCATCCCCAATAAAAGAAATGGTGGAGCAGGAACGCGTACTGAGGGTTACTGCCCATTTTTAGCTGTCGTTGAAATTACATAATAATATGAAAGATAAAGTAAGACAATGTAGAGGTTGTGGCCGTTTTTGCCATTACAAAACCCAATGTATTCTCATTTAAGAATTTTCCAAGTAGCCTACATACCCATATCCAGTTCAAACTGGGATTTCAAGAACCAACTCAGTTATTCTTTGGCGGATTGAAACCTCCAGACAGGCTTTCTTGTTCTATGAATCTTCTCACATAGATTCTTGGAATGTGTCCACTTTGGACGGTTTACCAGCCTCCATATGATTTTTCCATAACAATAAAGCTTCACTCTTCAACACACTGATTTAACTAAGCTATAATGGACATCATGGAGATCCGGTGGTAGGAGAAAACGAGAGACGCGAACTGCACAGTTTTGGTACGGCTGTGTTCCGCTGCCACTGAAGAAAACGGTAGAGATGTTAAAGCTGTTTCTGAGCGAGCACGAAGTGTTTTCAGGAAGCGTCACTCACCTGTCCGCTTTAAACTTGGCATCATCTTCTACCTAAAAAGCAACAGACGGTGATTTATGTAACTCTCTCTACAGAACATTACCTTTGAGTTAATTGAACTTCCAACTCTGGAGGCTAATCAGGAGGAAAAATCCTGCTAGCTGTAGAGCGTTCAGATAACCCATAATGTCACAGCGCAGCTGAGATTGTATCCGCCAACTATCCCTAGATAACGATTGACTATTCAGAGTGAAAAATATTGATCCGTGCACTGTCGCCATTAGAAATATTTTGGCAACAACCTTAGAGACAACAAACTAACTGTCGGCTCACGTAAACGAGCTAAGGTATTTTAACGATAAAAAAAATCTGAACAGGCTTGTAAACTGTGTATCAGTGACTAGAAAATACAGACCGTACTAAGTCTCCCGTTCAGAAAGTGTAAAAGTCTCCAACTTCAGGCTTTTCCTTTATGTTCAGATCCACAATCATCTCACATTTTGAACCAAGCGGTTACCTCAACAAATGATCCCACAATTATCGAGAGAGCCCAGAGACGGGCAACTGGAAGAGGCTTGGGGCTCAGAACAATGACTTATCTAGCGAAGCTACCGAGAATGCCTTTCGGGTAGCTACAAGAAGGCATAATCCTCACTCACAAAATCAACTAACATCCAGACTATCTACTGTCAGAACTGTGTCTAGTAAATAACAGCGAAGGTTTAAGAACCAGTTCCCCCAAGCTGCTGTATAGAATGGGCAAACTGTTACGCAGACAAAACATGTTTATACTCCGGATTTGTTCACGGTTGAGGGCATGACGCAAATTTCCGACAACCTACAAAATGGCTGAGGGCAGTAAAGCTGAACAGTTGTGGCATAAACTTGACAGTCAGTACACACTACAAGCGTCCTGATAACCTCACCAACCAACCCACATGGGTCATCTTATGTGCATACTTGGTGAAGTGTTACTTCTGCGTGCTACAGCTTGCCTTAATTGCATAACTGCACGTCACTAGCTTTTTCATTCACTTCCCTATTTAACAACCGTTCAACGCGGCTAACTTCCGGACTTGAGGTGCTGAATATCGAAGCCTGGTATGTCGTTCTAAACCCAGTCATCTTAAGCTTGTACTCAACAGAAGCCAAAACATTTTTTGACTCCTTTGGTTGGACTTCTTAATTTATAGGCCAGTCCATCGGAGTAGTTCTTGCTGATTCATGTTCTCTGAGCCCAGCCTTTTCATTCTTTTCAAGTTGACCATCACTCACATTTGATCACAACGTTCGCATTCAGATAGACTTTCCAGCCAGCCTCTTTCGAAAAGAAGCACTAGACTCGAGTTTCGCTCTCATTAGAGCTCGTCAGTAGTGCATATCCTTGCCACGGCCGGGATTTGAACTCCGGACATTCCAATCATGAGGCAACCGTGTTAACCACTGCGCCATTGACCTCACATTAGGCACGACCGAATCATCAAATCTGAACGCTCAACCACTCTCTCTTGTGAGCGCTTGTGAGTGTTACATATCCGAATGTTTCACTCTTAATGGCTCATGTATAATTGTTCCCATAACTTAATTCACTGTTCCTTGAACTCTTCTAATGATAACGTCTCCTGTTTGGTAGGTAAGGGCTTATTTTCCACTCTTACTCACTTCTATGTGTTCAGCTATTGTGGCACCACTTAAACCTATACAGAAGCGCTAATCTCGGAGTTGACAACATCGATTTCCGGCATCTTAAATTTACTTTGTTTTGAGACTTGATGTGTTGGTTTCAGTTGCATAGCCTTTGGTGTTTTACATGATATTGTGTTCCTCATTGTTTTGCCAAGCCTTACTGATATCATTATCAACCTGAGTAAATTGCAACGTTTCCAGGGTTAACAGCATGCAAAACGTAATTCTGGAATGAGCAGCAAATCATCTGAGACTTCACAATTTTGGACTAACATGTAATAACTTGAATAAACCGCAATAACTTGTAATTCTGCTTACTAATGGCATCGCACTTCCGACATGGAAGTTACGTAAGATTAGAACCAGTAGAACAAAAATATTTCAACTTCTTTCTCAGTGTCCACACATTTTAGAAGGATTATTGATTTGCCAACGTAAACGTCTGAGTCGTTACCAAAGGTGTGTCAAAGTGAGGTCGAACGTTAGATAAGAGTTACTTCTTCCAGATTTCTTCAAAAAGGTTAATTTTGAAATTTGCGCTTCCGACACTATCATTATTGCAGACTGATTTTAGTTGCCTGAAAACGGTAGGGAATGATGCACTGTTGTCCATTTTGTCTTCGGGTGTGCTGGTTTCAGCTCTATTTCAATATCTGTCGTAATGCTTTGGTGAACATTTCGGACGCTAACGTTTATTGACCATGTTGAAAATTATTAAATCAAAAAGATACGTTATCCAGGTAAATATAATTTTGTCAAGAAAACGCTTCTTTGATTGAACAAGCGAACGATTCCGCCGTTTTTTGCGAGTGATTAGACTCTTCATTGACGGTCACTAAATCATTTAACGTCACATGACACAGTTGGCAATAGCACCTCCGTATGAAATGTCAGCTTTTTACACATTTGCAGTACTATTTTTGAACATCCATAGGTGACTGACGTTTACAACTGGTGTTCCCTTTAATCAACTCGGATAGCACAGAAGGAACACAGAGTTCGCAAGATTAATTGATTTCACACTCCCACATCAATCACAAATATGACAATGGAAATGGAATAAACGAATGATTGGCTGAAAGGCAGTGTCAATGGTTTGCCAATGGATTCCTAGGTGTAATGTCTATCTCCTTCTGGGAACGCAGTGGAATTCCGTGAGGACAAGATAATAAGGCTTCAGTAAACTTAAGCAATTTCATTAGGTTGCATTTTGCCGTACCGCAGTACCATACAATCACTCGGTTCGTGTGTGATTTGAGGTTAACACTTAACGATCGGTGGAAACGGGTTTGAGTTGGTGTGTGTACAGTTATTACAATCACGTCGGTGGATGCTACTTGGCATGTTTCTGCAGCCGTCTCTATACCTTCTTAGTGTGTCATTCCAGGTGAGAATGTAAATCCAGTGACTGGTCAAGAGTACAGAATCAAGCTTCTATACTGGTGGCAGGGGCTGTTCTCTGGTGAGCACAGTGAAGTGCCTTTATTAACGGCGCGTTCAAAAGATGGTTCAACTTACAGTAGAGAATAAAGCATTGTTGACAGAATTACTTTACAAGGGTGTGAATCCACACGGTAAAGTTGAATTACGGTGTCAAACTTGTTTTACATCGAACTTATATCGTCATTCATATGTGATTCGTTGAACACAACAAAATCATGCTCTTAACATGAAGCAAGTGAGCGAACATACCTTCCATAGCAAACGTTGTATCCGTTTGTCCATCTGCAGCTGCGGCGGCACATATAGTGAGAAGGTGGACAGAAGGCTGGAGCAATAGGCTAGTTTCTAAATGTTTTTTCTCTCGCCCAAAGATTATATTAACAAGTGTTCCCCTATCCCTAGTTCGGGTAGATTAACATGAACAGTGCAAACGCGATGAATTTTGCTGAAATTTTCATCTAACTAGTAATAAGACCCGATAATCTATAACAGGATACTGCAGCAAAAGGTGTGTGATGTCCTTAGTTCAAGCAGAGGCATAGAAAGCGATTTGACACACCACGATCTATCGATTGAAAAACGTACGGACGGCCAAACGGCCCAGAATTGTGGCCAATAGGGTGCAAGGCTGGAGGTTGTCAAAGTAAGCAGCGGCCAGTCAGAGCGACCGAATGAAGCGATTGGTTCGGCAGTGTTGATGTTCTTTGATGATTCCAAGCCCACATGAACAAATATACTATGCATTGAAAAAACCTGTAGTCGGTAAGCTGCTAAGTGAAGTAATATATCAGTAAGTCGCTTACGTGAACGGAATGTATAAAGCAGATGCGGTCAATACGATGGAAAACATTTGATCGTGTCATCCTTCACCCAGTTAACTGATCGAGTTGACACTTCGATTGGACGTTGCCCAGGAATACAGGACAATATTGAATAAGCATCGCATTGAAACTTCTGACCTAGAAGAGTCAGCCTGTTTTGTGGAGATTCGTCCTGCGTGACTCTGGGGTGCAGTACGCCTTGTGCATAGATGAAAGGAGGATGAGGGGAAGTACCAAGCTGACTGACTGCGTTGAACATTGCTCAACATTGCTGATGAGCTTGACACACAAAGTTTATCGCGACCCATCATGGCTGAGACAACTGATCCGATGAAGTGTTGACATGTTGAACTGAACATTCAGTAGGTCACTCTTTTCTCAAATGGCTTAGTGAGGTACGGTATAAGCCGTGATAACGATACTCCGAGATTCTGCTTCCATAATTGTCTACACCAAAATCGCGTGTGTTGGGCTTAGAATTGCTGCAAGTTCATTCGTTTCTCACGGCTAAATATTGTACGAACAGTGTCGTGTGAATAAGTGTGATCAGATGGAATACTGGTGCACTGTATTCCGCTCAAGAAAACTTGGTACACAAATTCCTTTGGACGAAGTAAGCGGCTTTGAGTGGTTCATGTATTTAATGTGCCTTACATTACAGACATTGGAAGAGATTCTAAAACACTCAACCAACTAGACCAGTTTACCAGAATTCAGAAACAACGGCTTCCATTATGTTACATTTATACCATTTCGTTCGTCAGCCACTTTACCACTACAGCTGTCCCAAGACCGCTGTTGTTCAATTGCATGTCTAGTTCAGTATTCTTTTTTGAATACCGGCTCTTTCTGAGAAGCTTAGTTTGGTATAGGCAACTCCAAATGCATTATCAACCCATTGTTCATTAGGCGCTCAGCAAAATGATGTCGATTACTTACCTAGAAGAGAGAAAGTCTGCAACTGACCTCCGTGTGCTAACTGACACTCCACAATAGCATGTGCTGATACAATAACATTTTGTCGCCAACCTATCTCCAGTTTGGGGCTGTGTGCATTTGCGTGTGCAAATGTATGCTATAAATTTCACAGACTAAGTTAGGTCTAACAGCACATTGGTGCTGGGAGTGATAGATAAATAAAACTGGAAAATACTGTAGTATGGAGGAAACCATTTGTCGTTCCGTGTCGCTGTACTTGAAGACTCAAACAGGGTTTATAGAATGTAATGTCTGCTGAAGATTAAGATTATGCTTCTAACGATTAATTCTACTTGCACCAGTGTTTCACAGCAAACATAGCTCAAAGGTTGACAGTCATAAAGTCGAGCATAACCAGGTTATTTTGAATTGCAGCAAGTAGAACAGGGTGTATTAGGGACACATTTAATCACATCTATGCATACTGGCAACTATACTATAGTCCGATTGCCGCATGAGTGGGTCTGCTTTAATTTAGTCAGTGCGATAAGATGTTTGCAACTACTGTCGTTAGCAAGAACTCAAATGACGCAACGACTGTTTATCCGTAAAGTTCACACAGGTGGTACATGCTTCAGTAACCCCCCGAACGTAAACGCGCAGTTACACTTAGCGATAATTCCATGACGTAACAGTTTTCAATGTCCACTTCCAGTACGGAAAACTCCGTTTCTTGCCAGGATGCACGCCAATGCTCTCTCTTGAATTTTTCCCTAGTTAGCTCAATATCAAAACACTTGCCTCAGATTGACTACTCCCGTGGGTATGATGGTTAATGTTCACCAAACTGACTTATTTACTCTGACGCTGACTTTAGTAGGTCGGTAGAAGTTTATAACACACGTGCGTTTTTCCACACAGTTGTGCAATCAGAAAACGAATGAAGGTCATTATATTGGTTATTATTATTAATGATGATGGTGTTGGTGTCAATAATAATGGTAATGCTGCAGAACTTGTATACCTTGTGCAGTTTGATTTTAGAGCTGCTGACGAATTTGCAGCCGATACAGAGGAGTGGCCATTCAAGGTCTGCGTGCACCGAAAAGTTCCTGCGAGGCATGCTCATTGTTTCTTGTCTTCGCCAATGGCCTGTGTTTTAACTATTCTAGAAAGTGTGACCTGCAGCTAAAACCCATTACTTGTATTGATGTATTTGTACTGATTTGTACTTGTATTGATGCCACTGTGTTGAGGTCAGTGGCATTTGCTTGATTCCACACGATATCTTTGTGGAGGAAACTGATCTGGAGCTGACAGCAATCATCCCTACATCATGTTTAAGGGCTCCCGTCTTCCCTTAATATTACCACATGACCGGCGATTACAAAAGTCTCTAACTGAAAGTGACTAACAGATTAAGACTGTGAGCTTTATTGCAGGACCTCTTGTTTGAAACCTGGAATGACAGGGTGACATCAAATATTCAACTGTTACTGTGCCTGTAAAAGCACGAATAGTTAGTAATATTGGCGTATTGTTCTGCCGCACAAGTGCCTGCTGAGCAGGCATAGTTTGGTTAATCCTGATCTCGGCGTTAGTGATTTGTGTGACAACCTTACACCAGCTTTCGAGACTGTGTAGGACCTTTTTCTGTTTCTTTTGAATTGCAGCGTTTTACCTTTGTTTGTTTAAAGGTGAGTTGTCATATATTAGAAAACTAAGGATAATCAGCTCGTTCATTCTTTTGAGAATCTGATCACAATGTTATTGACAGCTACCCTTATCGTTCAAATCACTTATTCCTATGGTTAACTCAGGATCTTTAGGCACAAATGAAAGTAGAAGAAATTTTTCGGGAGGGGTTACCCAGAAGTCATCGCTAAGCTTAGACAGCATCGTTTTAATCGTAGGTCAAACTTTAAGTTCAGTGGCAAACAAATAAACATACTTTCCCGACGTAGAAAGTGCTGAAGGCTTCATGAACAGTAAAAGGAAGGAGATTCGAAACAGTACGAAAGAGAATGTGTGAATGTCAGACCCACTTTATGGAAGTTAAATGTGTTGAAGAGAAGCTGCTGTATTTGTTGATGTTCTCCATGTCCGAACGGAAGGGGAGTAGATGATTGAGGCGAAATAGTAGCAATTTAGTGATAAGAAAGGGTATTTTCTGATGAAAAGATTAAATTGTTTACCTCACAGTCAACGAGGGTTCTGTAACAGACAAATCAGATGTTCGGCTTTGGCCACCCAGCATGTACCATCTTTGTAGAACGTGGAGACACCGGGAGACAACGTTTTTCCGAAGCCAAGGCTCCAGCTATCGTCCGTAAAAGGTGACAACACGAACAAACGTCAGCCAAAGAACTAGCAAGGCATACACACGATTTACGCAACTATAGAAAATATATCAATGATTCACTTTTAGCTACAGAACTGTATTGTACCTCTGCTTTATACACGATCAGTAGGCAGCAATAGTGGGTAAATCATTGACGACTGACGCGGTTGTTGCAGCCACCCACGCCTATCCCACGTATATCTAACATACAACCATGAGAGGCGGCAGTTTGACCAGGCTTCATCACTTCCATTGAAATGCCGCCAAATCATAAAGCTTTGGACAACGCAAGTGAGTCAATAACTATTCTGCCTTCCATATCAACCACAATTTGTTGATCCTAATGGCTAGGCTTTCCTCGCTCCCGAAATGGACCCGTAGGAATATGTGTCACAGTGCTGCTACACCCGATTCCGTACCACTTCTTTTCTCTTTTATAACTCTACCGATGGCTGACTTGAGTGGTAAGGTTTAAGTAGGCCTTTTCGTTTCGCATACACGAATGCGTTATGGCACACATGAATGGATCTTTTGAATCCATGATAGATTTCCGATTGTACGACACCATTTTCCAACCATGCAGTCATTATTTTTCTTTCTTTCAAAAGAACTACAACTGAAAGGAACCTAGGCTTTGGCTGAGCTTGAACCAGAGCTAGATACAACATGACTAAATGCGACTGACAGTCTGCGAGCTGAGACATCAAACCACTCTTGGAGCTCAGCGAAGACTAGTTTGGGCAGTCGATCGCCTGGTTCGTCTAGTCGATTGCATATGACTCAGAAGATTGAGTGGGCATCTGAGTCCAAACATGAGAATTCCGAGCTCCCGGTGTAGCTTCTTAGCTCAGTTGAGGAGGCGCCCGTCCCATTTGAGTTTGCCGTGTCTGTCGATGATTCAAATTAAGCCGAAGTCAGGGTTTTCCGCAATTATCAAAGCTGTTAAACTACTGATAAGTAACAAAACTTCATTTCTGAAAGTTCCCGTAGGTAAGGTTTTATAACTCAGAAACTGATCGGTGGACGACCAAACAGGACTTGCTTCATGGTGTGTGCGCACTTGTCCATTCAGACTGAAATATACCAGTCTGACATCACTGTATCATGGAAGTTCCCACTGTTTTGAATAACGAGTGTATTTCACCTGGTGGCGTGCAACTACTTGTATATCTTCGTGGTTTGTCTGTGGTATGGAGTGTAAAACAATTCCGTACATTACAGTTGTCCATGGTACATAACCTATTTTTGACAGTAACATGACGTATGTTGGCTGACTGTTTAGTCGTCGTGCTCTAACATTACTGTAAGTAGACCATTTCAAGTTTCCGGATAAAAGCTGTCCTGACCTTCTGCTGTGTTGCTTTTTGATACAAGTAAACAAAACAATAGATGTGGTGGTGACCGATGACGAGGTTCGTTTGGCACAGAACAGGCGAGTGCCTGAGGGTCAGGGGCTGAGGCTGGATGCTTGGATTGATAGAGGATCCTATGTACCAACATCGAGTTTCTTCTGATATTTCGATAGCACAGTGAGAACAACCCCAGTTTGTTCAGCCTATCTGCGTAAGGTAGAGAATGTACTATCGCAACCAGTTTTGCAGCTGTACGTGATGTCATCTTAATAAGAGCAGTGTCCTTCTGGAGATAAAGACGATAAGTCCGGCTATTTAGCTCTAAATGGGAAGCATCAGCGAACTGAACATATTAACGCGAAAGTCTGAGTGAAACTTTCTCAACGGCCTGGTTAATAACCTAAGCACCGAACTGTCTTCCTGGGCCAGTAATGCCATGTTGAGCGACAGGCTAAGGTTACTTGAATCGATCATTTCCAGGTCGTACTCGCAAGTGTTGGCACTCAGTTCTTCGTCTTCCAGAAGGAGATCTGCACAGCCCGAATGACAAAAATGCATCACTTCACAGTTACGGTATTAATCGGAAGGTGGCTGTCCGTGGCCCAGCGATGTAGCATGTTTGAACCACTCCATAACTTCTTGCTTTCTGTCATATTTTCCGCTGTATACCAAATTTGACTGTCACCAGCATATGATATCAACGTGGAATTGGTCAACTGTGGGAATTCAGGCCCAGAAAGAATAAAGAAAAAAGATCACAACATTAGATCTTATGGCTAGACGCACAATGCTAATTTGAAACACTCTTATTCACTTTAACATTAAGGCGAAAATCATGGACTAACAGAGTCCAAGTGTGAAATTTCCGAGCTCCTGGTTTGGCTTCGTAGCTCAGCTGGTAGAGTGCTTGACGCATTGAGGTATGCTGTCTGTCGCTGGTTCGACTCCAGCCGAAGCCCTGACTTCTCACAGTTGGTTCTCATCTAAAACAATGCAGTTCTTTGGTGGGCCACAGATTCGAATGGTTTCCTGTACCATAGTCATACGTTCTCATGCTTAATGGAATACCTCAACGAATTTTAGAAAAATCATACCAAATACGTTGCCTTCATCAACCACCTTTGTTCAATCTTCCCACGCAGGAAGTCAATTGGTAGCACACAAGAATCAGTTTCGAAATCTGTGGTGATCGTCAAGCAGCAATACAAATGAAGAGAAATAACTTAGTGCGCTTCCTTAGTACGAGACAAGAGATGTGATCACTACCTGGAGGCTTATTTTCACAAAGCGTTGATATGTTTTAGAACAAGATATGTGACGTGTGAGTAAGTGTTCTCATAACTTTGTGGGTGCTGGAACCAAGATGTAATTACTTACTCTATGGAGCTGTTAGAAGACATGTTCAGATACTGACTGCTAAAAACGATTGCAGGTTCTCTATTTGAGACGGTCATCCTGCCTGTAATGCACAATTGAGAGACTTCGGAAAGGCTTTGGGTGATGAACGCAGCCAATCTGCAAGATATTTTTCGACTGAAAATGAACTTGTTAGTCAGATCTAGGTAGTACGGTCTTTTGTCGGTCCTAATAGTAGTTTTTATCCGACTTCGGATCGTACAGTACTTATCACATTTTTTCAGTTTCCCACGACTGACACGTGTCCCAAGTTGACCTCCTTACTATCAGTAAATACTTGATGCACCATCAACATGGGCTCCTGCCTCTAGATCCTTTAGAATGCCTGATTGGAAAATGCTTGCCACAATAACCTGCCCGTGGTCATCGAGTGATGGATACGGCGAGGTATCAGATTAACACACAACGCCAAGTTCTTTGGTCAAGGATATGCAGTTCGTTTTGTAAAAGTTCTTTATGAAGTTCGAGTACGGTAAATATCTCTACTTCATCTGTCAGTGGAAATTTGATGACACCGTGGCCACTACGACCAAGAAAGAAATTGATTTGCTGGTCAATTCTCATGTTTTTCATTGGTTGAAATGTGATCTTTCTTAGAGTTTTTGAGAAACCTTCCACATCATAATCCCTCTGATGTTTCCTAATACGTGAGGGGTCATGACTGCATTGTAAAGTTCGGGAGCCTATACTGTGAGTCTGGTATGAACCCCGCTGTTGTCGAAGTCAGTATCCGGGCAAGTGAAATCACCCATGTGTAGGCCCTGACAGAATCCTTCAAAGGTCAGCTTACGCACAGCATCATCGAGTACGCGATCGCTGACAAACTGGGCAGAGGGGATCAGCAGGTCACTCTGATCAAGAAACTGGATGACTTACTAAGAGGTGCGATACGTTACGCGGTTTCAAGCGACCTCAGGAAGACCGGATCATGCAACGCCGTTTTCCCGAGCCGGCATCAGTATAAGGAGCAACACAGTCGCCTTTTGCACACTAACGGTACACAATCATATATGCTATAGTAATCTTTCATTTTTAACGTCCACGATTCACCACGTTTCCGTTATACCAACAATGAATTGTCTTAACACATCGTATAACATTCAAACCTCCTCTATTTTGTTGAGAGGGGATACAGGATAGGTAAAAAAGCACAGCGCCTTTCTTTGGAGTCTATCTCTAGGCGCTTGAAGTTACTTGCAACTTCTCTTCCAGGAAGCTCATTGGCGTCTGCTACGTCAGAACATTTCCACCAACCGCGACCCATGTCTGAATCTAAGAACGTTAATGAAACCAATCAAGTTTTGATTTTCTAAAAAAAGGGCACTTGTGCATTTACCAACACTTTACGTGCTCCTGTCGACGTCCACACATTGTCACTGTGATCTCCAATTTCACATTTCACTTTCTTTTACTCACAAGTTGATAGTAGCATGCCGTCATCTCTGAATTTTACGTGACTTCCGTTTGTAATGTTCGCTCTTATTCCTAACTGTTTGATACGGTGAAATTTATTTCACTTCCATAAACACTATATCGTACGTGAACAGTTGAACTGTATTCGGCTTTCATACTAATACTTCAATTCCTACCGTAGTCTACCACATTTGTTTATATGAGTAACTGTAACGCACAGCATGTTTTACCGCTGGATTTAATCGGACAGTGTGTAATGATATGGAAACTGTTGCGCGTGCGATTTAAATTTTCCGTTGATGTTCTCTCGTTATCTATTTCAGGTCGCCCACCTACGTATTACTCGGCGTGTTCCACACGACATGAACGTCCCTAGAACTGTGACATTTGATTCCCCCCTGGACTTAATTGTTTGGAACGATTAAAGAATGCGTTGTTATTGGGACTTGGGTTTCGTGTTACCATTGGCGTTGTCCCGATCGCCACCTCGTCTCCGTATCGCCAATACACTGGTTGTGATTCTTCTTCACGTCTTTTCTGTGGTTTTGGATTGCCTCGGGACTGTCCGCGATCGCTGTCTTGTGTATACATTTATCGTCCTGTTACAACTGTCACGTTTCTGCTGCACTGTTGTATGCGCTTGTAAACCTGGTCGTAAGTTGCTGTATATTTAAATTGTTCATTGCTGAATTTGTAGAACCACGTTCGATATCGGTATATATATTTGCGAATAATCTTCTGCCCTTTGCCAATTTTAAGAGATATATATACATATCCAGCCCAGACCGTGCGTAAGACTAGATTACTAGGACGCATATTTCGATTCTCCCGCTGATTTAACATAAGTTGACCAGTTGCGTAGGCATAATGAACGAAAACAACGACGGATGTTCTATCGGTGATTTGTAAGATGGTAGTGACGAGATTATGTTAACCGAGAAGCTGGCTGCAGCTGAACTGTGCATAAAGGAATTAGAAGAATTGATTTCAAAGTCCACGATACAGTATCCATCTGACACAGGTCTAAGGATTTATATGCCTGATAGTGACTGTCAGGTAATTTGTGCAGGAAAACAAAGCAAAAACTCTGACTCCTATGACTTCAAGGATGCTGCCTGTACCTCGTTTAATGTTCCTGTTAAAAGACCCGTGAGTGTCGGATCGGTGGCTGAGTGGTACGGTGGTGGAATGCAAGACCGAGTCCTGCCGGAGGCATGTGAAAAGGCTGTCGACAAGTCGTCGAACAGCCGTCAGGAATCGAGTGAGCTTGGAAAGATTATTAATTCCCTGTCGAACCTTCCCAAACAGTACATTGTAAGATTCAATGGGAATCCGATGAGGTACTGGTTGTTTATTCGTAGTTTTCAGTCCAGTGTGTTGAACATTGTGCATGATCCGGAAGCCCGTTCATCTTACCTGATTCATTGTTGTGACGGCGAAGCACAAGAAGCTATCGAAAGTTGTGCCATATTGGAACCTGAGGACGGTTTTCGAGATGCGATGGAGACACTTAGGACGAGGTTCGGTCGCCCGCACTTAATAGCTCCGGCCCACATCAATCAGCTAGTTGGTGGATCGACCGTGAGAACGAACGATGGGGATGCATTAAACAAGCTAGTGATACAGATGAAAGCCTTCCTAAATACACTGCAGCAGATGCAGTACGAGGCAGATCTGAATGATTCCGTAACAGTTGCAGCGATAGTTAGACGACTGCCTCATGCGTTACAGATTGAATGGTTCACAAAAGCTTCTGGCATACTTCGAACACCTCGAGAACACACTTTCAAAGACTTGTTCGAATTCGTGTGCGATTGTGCAGAGGTGGCTACTATGCAGGCCATGTATACGAGAGAATCAGGCCAAAGACGCGCTGGGTTTTACAAGAACGAACGATCCGAGGCCCGTGGGAACCGTATTGCGTCATTAGCCACTAACGTGACGGACGAACCAGGACGGAGTTACGTCTTATCTTGCCTAGAATGTGACGGCAATCATTACATGGATCAGTGTTCACGAGTCAGAGCTATGAGCATAGCAGAACAGTTGTCGACGGTGTCCAGAAAAGGCTATGCGAGTTATGCCTCAAGGCCAATCACTGTAGGTCCAGGAACAAATGTGGTTTGGGTCGTTGTCAGTCCAAACATCATCCCCTTTTACATCACGAAAAGACAACACTTCCCACGTTTGAACGAGCAGCAGTAAATGCTACAACTTCATTTAACAGCCGAGTAGCTCTGGGAGTGGTCCCGATTAGGTTGCGTGGTTACGAGACAACGATAGAAACCAACGCGTTACTTGACTCGGGATCTGACTCGACGCTTGTCGATGAGCAGTTGTGAAGAGAGTTGAAATTGCCAACTAGGTCGGCTATACTTAACATTTCAACGGTAACGAAAGAGTCCCAATTTCTCTCATCCTCAACGGAGATTGATTTATATCCGATAGATGGCGGCAAACCAATACACGTAAATCAGGCTTGGTCCGTGAGTAAGATGCCTCAGGTCCAGAGAATAGCACCATCTTCAGAACAGCTCACGCGTCGGAAGCATCTGCAGGACGTCACTTTTCCAAATAATCGTGGTCTCCAAACTGGAGTAATTATAGGAATAAACGTACCGGAGGCCCACTGGACACTCGAACAACGGCGTGGAAATCCGACGGAGCCGTTTGAGACACGTACTCCGCTTGGTTGGGTGTTACTGGGTCGCGTTGATGGAGAAGAGCAGAAGGGCTCGTGTGTCAACGCTATATGTGGTAAACCTAACGAAGATTCCGCTTTCCTTGAAAGTATGTACGAATTGGAATTTTTGGAACCAAATATTTGTCTTCTGGCCTTATCCGTTGAAGATAAAGATGCGCTCGAACAGATGAAATCGTCCATTGCGAAACGTGGCCTTCATTACAAAATTAGCTTGCCGTGGAAGTATGGTTGCCCGACGTTGCCTAACAATTACTTAGTCGCTTACCAAAGGTTGATGTCACTTCAGAAGAAGTTTACGAAAGACCATGCAATGCATCAGTTGTACACTACTGCTATAGAGGATTATTCGGTGAAAGGATTTGCCGAACCCGTGAAACTCGAAAGGCCGGATTGGGGAAAGAGTCTCTGGTATATCCCACATCATGCTGTTACGCACCCGAATAAGCCAAGAAAAATCCCAGTCGTATTCGATTGTGCAAGCAATTATCAAGGCACTTCACTGAATAAACAACTGCTAATAGGACCTGATCTTGTCAAAAGTTTAGTCGGTGTTCTAATGAGATTTAGGGTTGGACGTATCGCAGTGGTGGCCGATATTGAGGCCATGTTCCACCAAGTCAAGATCGCTGCAAGCGACAGAGACTGTCTACGATTCTTGTGGTGGCCTAATGGACAGTTCTATCGAGAACCTGCTCTGTTTCGCATAACGGTTCACCCGTTTGGAGCTACATCTTCCCCCAGCTACGCCAGTTTCGCACTCAGCCGAACCATAGACGATTGTGTCAAGGAATTTCCCCCCTTAACTTTATTGGTTATGAAGGGGGGTTTCTACGTCGATTACTGCCTGTTCAGCTGCGACTCCGTAGAAGAAGCTCGAAGTCTAGCCTCCCACTTCATAGTGGTCGCGTCTAAAGGCGGCTTTAATTTGACCAAGTGGATGAGCAACGACAGTCAAGCATTGCCCCTTCAGTAGACCGAGTCGGTTTCCAGTGACTACGTGGACCGTAATCTCCAATCTTCTTTTATGCATCCAACTCTCGGAGTAATGTGGAATGTCTGCGGTGACTATATTACCATTCGCCTACAAAAGACCGACGCCGGATGTAATCGAAGAGCCCTACTGTCCTTTGTAGCCTCTATCTATGATCCGTTGGGATTTGTCACCCCCGTACTGCTCCCAGCAAAGCTACTGCTACAGTCGTTTGTAAAGAAAAATATGAACTGGGATAAGACTGCGGACGAGGTGGAACTGAATGGTATCCGTTCGTCGAAGCAAGTGAAAATTCCTCGCCCCCTTATACCGACAGCATTTGCTGCTGTTGATATGAGACTGCATTGATTCTCAAATGCCTCCGAGCTGGGTTATGGAGCAGTAGTTTATGCTAGGATAGAAAACGACGATAAGCGTGTAGTGTGTTCAATCCTGATAGGAAAGTCGCGCGTCTCTCCCATCAAATCGGTTACAATACCTCGTTTAGAACTAACCGCAGCCGTTCTGGCAGCCCGTCTGGCCGTTCAGGCTATGGAAGAACTTAAAGTGAAGTCCAATCCAACATTTTCTATGGATTCGATAGTAGTTTTGCAGCTGATCCGTTCTACAACCTAGCGCTTTACCACGTTCACTGCAAATCGACTATCCGCTATACACCAGTGTTCGTCTCCTGCTCAGTGGAGATATGCTGTGACATCGAAGAACCCCGCTGATTTAGCATCGATAGGAATATGCACACGCGATGAACGTAGGTTGAATCAGTGGCTTCACGGACATGACTTTTTGAGACAAGAAGAATCAGAGTGGCCAGCTATACCAAGGGCCTTATGCGAAATTCCAAAAGAATGGCTGAAGAAGGACGTAATTTCTGCTCATCACTGCCAAACGACGAGTTAATGTGTTGATGTGTTTGCCAGCTGTGCTAGCTGGAAAATGCTGCGAAGGAGAATAGCAATTTTACTACGGTTGGAAAGACACTTAGTGCCGAAATTCAGCAGGACGACGGAAGCTTTGACATTGGGACCCTTAGAGCCGAGCGACATCCAAGAGGCTGAATTGGAGATAATGCGAGTTACACAACAACATCATTTCGGAGGCGATATTGAGACGATTGAAACCCGCATACTAAGAGAGTCCAGCAGGTGCCTTAAACTTATCGCGAGTCCTCTTAGGAAGCTGTGTCCCTTTTTAGAACTTGGCATCCTACGAGTCGGAGAAAGGTTGAACTGGTCTCCATTGCCCTATAATGCGAGACATCCGATTCTTCTACCTGCAAACTGTTGCAAACCTGTGCAAATTACAGGATTTGGAACGCCAAACCATGTGATCAGCAGATGGCACCCATAAGTGGGAATCGATTCTTAGTCTTCCAATCAGCATTTGCCGCTGTGAGCATAGATTACTTCGGTCTCCTGTTGGTCAAGCACAAACGAACAACAGAAAAACGATATGGATGTGTTTTTGCTTGCCTCTCTCTGTAAGAGCAGTGCATATAGAAGTGATGCTAGCGATGGACACAGACTCGTTTTTGTGTGCGTTCCACCGGTTTGTTGCCAGACGCGATGTGCCGTCCAAAATATACAGCGACAATGAATTGAATTTCCGTGGAGCCGAATCAGAGTTGAAAAACACTATTAGTTCGTGGAACCGAGACAAGATACGCTGTTGTCTCACGGAAAAAAGATTGCGAATGGATATTCAATCCACCCTACGCTAGTCATCGTGGTGGCGCATGGGAACGCCTGATACGTTCGATACGGCATATATTCCGGTTGATCACGGGCGATGAAATCATAGACTACGAGAGAATACTCAACAGTCGGCCGCCAACTTCCAATCCAGGTCATGCGGACGACCTAGGGACCTTATGTCCGAACCAGTTAATGGTTTTAACGAGCGAACAGTCCATGGAGCCGAAGGAGTCTCAGTTACTGAACCGTTTGGGTAAACGCTGGCGACAAGTGCATCATTTGTCCGACGAATTCTGGGGAATGTGGCTGCGGTGTTATATACCTGCATTACAGAACCGGCAAAATTGGCACGAAAAGAAACGAGGCTTGAAGGTAGGGGACCTAGTTTTAGTCAGCGATATTCGCACATCAAGAGGTCTGTGGCCAAAGGGCATAGTTGAAGAAACGAAGAGAGGGCATGGCGGTTTGTTGAGGGAAGTGATTATACGAACGAACAAAGGGAATTTGAGAAGAGATGTTCGGCAAATTTGTTTGTTAGAAGAAACCCTGAACGAATAGGATGCCGCCGGCTCTTCGATTGTCGGGGGATGTGAACTCCAATTTCACATTTCACTTTCTTTTACTCACAAGTTGATAGTAGTAGTATGCCCTCATCTCTAAATTTTACGTGACTTCCGTTTGTAGTTTGTAGTACTCCTGACTGCGTGATACGGTGAAATTTATTTCCCCTCCATAAACACTACATCGTGCGTGAACAATTGAACTGTATTCGGCTTCCATACTAATACTTCAATTCCTACCGTATTCTACCACATTTGTTTATATGAGTAACCGTAACGCACAGCATGTTTTACCGCTGGAATTAATCGGACACTTTGTCACGTTTCTGCTGCACTGTTGTATGCGCTTGTAAACCTGGTCGTAAGTTGCTGTATATTTAAGTTGTTCATTGCTGAATTTGTAGAACCACGTTCGATATCGGTATATATATTTGCGGATAATCTTCTGCCCTCTGCCAATTTTAAGAGATATATATACATATCCAGCCCAGACCGTGCGTAAGACTAGGCTACTAGGACGCATATTTCGATTCTCCCGCTGATTTATCAGTCACCACAAGGGTTTGTACATAGCATGCGCAAAATAATGTTTATAGTTACTCATCATAATATCTCCCAACCTGCGCACCCCTCATTTCTACTGACTCAACCTACCGCTTGGATATTCCGGTTTCAACTCGCAGTCGGGGACGTTTCAAATTCATCATCAATTATTAGTCAGATCATCGGATTAGATCAGTGACTTACAAATGTGGTTCCTAGACCCCAAAAAGTTTTTTTAGAACCCGGTGAGCTTCTGTTGTATTCTCGATAACATCAGCATGTAGCCAATTGCAAGCCATTTAAATGGACACACTTCATTTTCGCTGTCATCCGCTAGACCCGTTTACCACTCAAACGCCTGAACGATGCGCCAAGACGTTCGATCGTAGATGTAGTTTTTCCTACATTCTACGCAAGCGTTGCTCAAATAAAATTGGTAGAATTTTGTTTATGAACCACTGTAACCATGCGTTTCTAATTCAGCCTATCAGGTGATGAACATCTCGGTTTTTCCACTGAGTTGGTCTGCACTCACCCTTTCGCACCGCCTTCCGAGTGAACTTCAAGTGTGGCTGGCTCGCCCAGATCCATCACGTCCCCCCATGTCTCACTTTTGTGTGAGTTCGTGCCCAATTAGACAGCCGATGCTTTGGGGGGGGGGTAGGTGTGTGTGTGAGATGACAGCAGTGACAACATTCATGATGGATGTTCCTCAAATAAACAGGTCTTGCCAATGGTGCTCTCATCGGAGAAAGGGTGAAGGCAAGTGCGCCTTATATTTTGTGAGTCCAACCACTACTCCATGCCCAAGATCCAGTCGCAGCAACCAGGACTAATAAGCGTACGAAATGTAATTAGCAGTGTACGGTGAAAAGAGTACAGAACATGAGATAAACAGGAGTAAGGTATACGGTAGATAACGAGTTTTGACAACGCGATACAATGTCGCGATACAATGTCTAAACTCTTTTCATATGGCAGTGATTTTAAAATAATGCATAGGATTCAATTTGAACAAGTCGAAATGTTTGTTGACGATTGTATGTAATAAGCTGGACGGTATTCATGCATCACTGTGTGAAAAGAACACTTCATATGCAGGAAAACTGATTTGATGTATGACTTAATCATGTCAAATAATCACAGTATGTGAAATAGCATTGTATGAGAACAGGACTGCAAATCATTTGTTTGCTGGCTTTATAATCTGCGTCTTTTAAAATCGCACTAAAGCGTTGCCACAACCTTGGTTTCATCTCTATTGGCTTGACAGCGACCCTCCAACTTTATATTTCTACAAAGCGATGGATTCCTGCGCACTCAGGCTGGTTGAACAGACATGTCCAGGTGAATGGCGACCGGCTGAATGCCAGATAGTTTTAACAGCAGACACAAATTTTCCGTTTTTGCCTAAGCATTGGAATCTTCGCAAACAGACTTTGGATCTGTTCGGCAAGATCTATCCAAATCCATGGACCTACTTGCAACTCCTTCAGACCCTGAATAAATCCTCTCGAAACCACTTTCCGTACTCAGACCGGTTGGTTATGGATTTTAGTTTCAAAAGTATAACATTTATAAGTATCGTGAATGTGTCCGGTTTTAGTCGGGAGACGGAACGCGTAGCGAAAAAGCTTATTTGTATTGCTTCATTATCTGACTAAATTTAACACATCGATATGGGTTCGCGTGGTGTAATACACCAGTAGGACAAGGGATGGTAGTCATTTGTGTCAAATTAGTCAAAACTATGAAGTCTAATTATGTAACGCTAGTAACTTGGGTAGTAAACGTTCTTAAAAAATACATCGATATCTCTACGCAACAGATCGATCTGGGCTGTTGATACATGGCCAGGGAAGGGGCAATGTTTTGACCAGACGTTTCTGTACGTAAAGCGGGCGTAAGTGTAGGCGGATTACATTGGCTTCTGCGATGGCTAGCAAACGATCTCCGACTCACTTCGATTGCACTCCACAGACTCGGTATGTCGGCTTGAACGAATGCAATGGGTTGGTCAGATTGTTTGATTCGCCCAAGAGCTCCGCGACCGCCGATAAGCGAGCCTTTCTCTATCCTGGATCAACGCCGGATAAGGATTCTGGGGACATTCAGATATCCTTCTTGTTGGGTGGCCTATTTATCCTGTTCCACAGGAAAAAACGAAGGGATGAACACAGAAAAATGCAGTGAGCACATTTAAGATACTTTTCAGTTTGGGACACATAAGTGGTGTAGAGGTAAGTCGAACACGTAAATGAGCTGCAAAATTGTTTTTGTTGAGTGTTACGTTAAGTCTACTAGTTGTTTTCAGTTTTTCTGTAGCCTTCGAGTGGTATAGAAATATGAATAGGTTTTTTATCTGCAAGTTGCAGAATATCCACCTTTTTATCAGTTACCATGTACTTACAAATAAACTGCTCTGGATAGCCATTTTCAAGAAATGTGTTAAGTATAAACGTTTTTTCTTCTTCTACGGTGTCATCCGAACATAGTTTCACGGTGCAATATCATAAACACTGGACCAAGTTCTTTTTTCTCAAAGGTACATACCTATTAAGAATGGGATACTGTCCTGACTAAGTTGCTTCACAATATACTTCAAGTACTGTTGTACCATTTTCACGACACAACATGAACACGTCCATGAATACGGAGGATTCGGGTTCCATAGTAATGCGGATATTTTTGTGAGTACAGTTGAAGTGCATCAGCTGTTTACTAAGGCTTTCCGATGCGTTTGTCATGCAGACAATATATATATATATATATATATATATATATATAAAGATTAAGTGTAAAAAGTGACGTTTCTGAACCACACTTGGATCCACTGTCGAACAAAATGGTGATGGAGAAAATTACACAGAGGTTACCGGCTCGTCAGCCTGTCTGTCTGTCTGTCAATCGCCCGTCCATGCCGTACTTGTGCGGCCAACCGGCTGGAGTGAGTATCGAAGTCGATGTATACGGTGAAAGCACTGTAAGACGAGACTGATTCAAAGAGTATCCAATCCTGTTTACTTTTTGCTAACGGGATCGATTTGGGGTCCGCCAGTTTTAGGGCACGAATGCATGAAAAGCTGCAAGCAGTATCTCCGTCTGACCAATTCGAACCTATTCAAATCCACGCAATTAACTTACACTCCAACCTTTCAGCTGACTGTGAAATAGACCAGACTGTATTCTGCTGATTTCAGATATTTTTGTATTATATGGGTGCAAAATTTATCTTAAAGACAACTTAGAGGGGGACAGTGTAAGCACTTTTCAAATTTTGTGCTAGTCGGTCACAATCGTGGTTTAGTTTATACTCTGTACAACTTTGTCACGCGTATGCACACTCCTGATTAGCAAAGTCGGTTCAAAAACCTTGTTTTTAGTGATGTCCACTGAATGCGAAGAATAGGTTTTTCTTAATTAATATTCAAAATGGACCACTCGATAACTGCCATGTGAGATAGGATGTAGGCTGCCGGGAT